>JAECUM010011730.1:0-130160 GCA_016617855.1 Megalonaias nervosa | reverse complement strand
AAGAAGTCTACGAACCTTTTAAAAAAGTGTTGTGTTGTAAGAGTGGATTGTAAAATTTGTACCAGAATAGACCAGACAGAAAAAAACGTAAGTGTCTCCTGTTTTGATTTTTTAGAATGATAAAGGGTCTACACTCATGCACTCACACACGTACATCATGGGTAAAAAAGGGATTTTGAGTTTTAATTGATTGAGGCAAAATGAATAATAACTCTTATCGAAAGAAGTGGGTGGCCCTGAAAAATGCCGTTGGGTGTTGATTTTTTTCCAAAACAAAAACAAACTCAGGAACGAGAAGTAATCAGCTTTAACTGCCTTAAGCCTTTGCCATGGCCAAGACCTACTTCTGGACATGCTCCTGTCGATGATCTGGAAGACATCACTAGAAGTTGGTATCTCAGGCGTAGTAACAGGGTTGGGTTGTTTGGCTCGGGAAGGTCTTTATCTCTTGGGTCGTAATAAAGAAGTCTGATACATTTGTTTCAGACTTCTTAACTCTGCCAAAATGTCTAAGAGTACCGTTACCGTTTGAGTTTCACTGTTTTCCTTCTCTCCTAGACCTTGTTTCTTCTCTGCTGCTGCTTCTTCCTGTCGTTTCCTTCTTGCCTCTTCTTCTCGCTGTTGCTGTTCAAGGAGAAAAGCTTGTTCTGCTTCTTTCTGCTGCTGTAAAAATTTCTCCAATTCTTCTTTCTGTCTCTGTTTAAAATCCTCGACGTGTGGTAAAGAAGGAGAAGGTGGCGAAGGTGCTGGTACCGGAACACATTCTTGCGAAGAAGAGAGAAAATCTACTAGATCCCAATTAAAATCGACCTCTTCTGGAAGTAGGTCCCTTTTGACTTTGGTAACCGCTGATATACCATCGCTTCTCGTCACCACGGCCGGTGCACCCCAATTCATCGTCTTCTTAGTTTCCGTCATGTTTCAAGAAACAATGTCTCATCGATTCACTGTGCACAGACGCTAGCGCACCTATATAGGGAATGTAACGTTACAGGCAGCTCTCTTCGGATTGGAAGACACTCTCCGCGCAGTGGCTGAATTTTGTAACACGTGTTTGGATTGGTAAACAATCTCAATCCGTTTCGATCCGCTCTTCCACTATAAATAACCGTGTTCGCTTCATTCCCTTCACCTGTTCTCGTCACAAGATGTGGACAAACGTAGAATCATCTAATCTCGTATCGTCGATGCTGTTCCGTACGGACTTACCCATGTATGTCAAATCATCATGGACAATCACCCGGATCACCGAGACGAGCGTTTGGAAACGAAGGGTCAATGTAGAGAAACAAGGCTGTCTGAAGAGAGTCCTCATCTACGGATCAGAGGTTAGACGAAGTTTAAGGAAGAGAAGTAGACCTATGCGATGCCCTCTATGTTAACGGAATGGTGTTAACAAAAAAGAACCCAAAGGCCCTTTTCAGGGTCACTTCATTGCCTCGAAAAGATATTTATTCAAAATATGCCATATATGTGTATGAACCCTATCCATCTTGTCCCTATATCGTCACAGGGGGTATTGTCATGCTCATGTTTCCTTGTCCCTATCCCTCTTTGCCCTATATCGTTCCAGGGTGTATATCCTTTCTTGGTCTCATAGGCCCTATAAATATTTGCCCCATATCGTCCCAGGCTGTTTTTCCTTATGTTGCCCCCATAAGCCCTATATCGTCCCCTATTACTACTGTCACATGCATATTGTTTCACCCTAAGACATTCTAATTGAATTTTACCTCAGTGAAGACGATATGGGGGAACTTTCTGGAGTTGTTATTGAAATGGTTATGTGCCATAATCCATTATGTATTAACAGTAGATACACGTACGGCTGCTATATTAGACTACACGCAAAGCAGCGTGTCTCACAAGAATTGACTCAATGTCGAAACAAACTTCATTTTACATTTTGGAATTATGTATGCGCCATTTGCTGCAAGTATTCTCAGGAATTACACTAGGAAAAATATGCCAGCGCAACTCTCTCTCTCTCTCTCTCTCTCTCTCTCTCTCTCTCTCTCTCTCACACACACACACACACACACACACACACACACACACACAACATACATGGAGAAGTCCTCTAGTACACAAGTTCTTCTGCTAAATATAATTAAAAAGAATTTCCAAGCATTCTTTTGTATTAACCTACATGTGTGTAATTTGGAATGGACAGAGGTATTTTATCAAATAAGTATACTCGCTTTATTATTTCTTTTTAAATTTTGTTATTTATTCAGCTTTTCTTAACAGTTACATAAAACATCTATAAAAAGTAGAGTGCAGTTGTATATGCGCGACTTTGAACAAATCTGTGCGTGATCTCTGATCAAATTTTAGTCTGTTAGTCGTGAATATCAGAGTGCCAAGCAAATAACATACAAAGTAGGGAACCAGACTAATGGCGCATCAAGAAAAAACAATACAGAAATTCAATAATTTCAATAACATGGATGATGCCATTTCTTTGCTGTCTCACGAGTGCTGGATGCGTGACGCAGTTATCAAACCACATACGCAGTGGTTCGAATCAGGAACAGCTATGCAGGTCGAACTTACTGAAACTCTGAATTCCCTTATTCAACAAAAACACAAATACATAAAATTAAACCCTAAAATTGTATGTTAAATATCCTAATTATATAAATAGAAGTTAAATCACACTATTCCATCCTGTACTTCTAAAAACAGTCTACTTCCATTTGGAAAGAGGAAAGCATAACAAGTGCCTAGAATAGGCAGATAATGAGCGATAGCGGAAGTACATAAATATACAGCAAGCAATATTACACTTCAAAGAATATGGGCAATGCCATTAACATTCAAAAAAGAATATTGCATTCTAGAATCATTACAAATCCACTCCACGATAGGCAGGTACAAAATATCAAACACTCAACTGCTGAACTAAGAAGTAACATGTGACCATTCATTAACCATGCAACTTGATAAATTATTTCAACATGAGGTAATTATAAATCATTGTTACCCTATTAATTAACCGGGATTTAACTTTTAATTACAGGCAGCTACGTGCATGCGACTTATGTTACTTTTCATGCATAATTTAACTTTTGAATGTCAACGGGTGTCTTGTGTGCTTTTGTGCAGACTCATTTGCATCTCAGCAAACGTGTAGAACAAACTTCTATCCCTGCCCAAATTCATGTTCTGTGCTCTTCACTTAAAATCAACGTAACGTTTTATTGTTGTTTTTTATTTAGGTGGGTAACTGTCCACTTGACATCGGATGTCGAGCGTTTAGTCTTACAGGTCAAAAACAGTTGTATATATATTTTGTGAAATCTATGACCATTACATTTCTGATAGTTAATACAATATTTAAAGTGGTCCACTACTGTCCACTTGATTTATGTTGCTTTGTTTAATTAGTTACTTCGGCAGTTTCTTATTTACCGGAATGTTTACCCAATGTCAAGAAAACGCATAGGAATCTCTAAATCTTGTTCATATGAAATGATCCACATATTTTTGGGAACAGAAAAATTATTATGGAAATGAGATAAGTCAATAGGCCAGAAATCAACCCCGTTGTGAAGCACAGCCAATTTAATGTCTGAATATCTCATTAACAAGCGTTAGTGTTGTTCGCAATTTAACTCGCGTGGCAATCTGATTAAAATCAGATCTCCGCTGCCCTACATGAAGATCTGATGTTACTAATATATAACCGTTAATTTTATCAGCCAATAAGATGAAGTCTTATATTTTCGTGGTTTTGAGACTGAGCACTGTGGCTGAAGAGCATCAATTTGTGCCGAACGATTTGATTCACTTTCCGAGTTCTGAAAGCTGCATTTCTGTTGGCTAATGCAAAGGTCACCAGAACATGACCCCTAAGCCGTCGCTGTCAGATCTTAACGTAGGACAGTGGCGATCTGATTTTAATCAGACTGACTCGCATGAGATCTTTAAAATACAAGCCTTAATACTTTGCAAATACTAAATATGTTCAAATTAAATCATCGAGGTTTAAAGACCGAGTTTCAAAACTAACAGGTAGGGCTATAAAAGGTAGGTACCAGGTGTTACATATTCTGTATGACTGGTCTGGTGCGTAACATACGGGTGTCAAACAATGTGTGAAACCCAACACCTATTAAATCAAATAGCCAGTAAAAGGCCACCAGCCTCCCGTATCGTGGGATCTGGGCCTTTAACAAGCTCGGTTGATTACAGATCTCCACCATCTCATGTGGGCATTTGACCTGATGCGAAAAATCTACCACATTTCATGTAATTCTTTTCAGTATTTTTGTACTTAATGGGATCGCACTGAACAATACCACTCTTTGTCGACGCCAAGGCCGCAGCAGATTTCACTAATACTTAAAAAAAAAAAAAAAGGTAAAACAAAAACGAATTTACATCTGTTTCTGTATTATTGTCATTGTTGTTGCTATTGACTGCACAAAGATATCATGCGATCATTAAAACCTACGGTACGATAAATTGCCCCCCCCCCCCCGGGTGTTGATACTAATGGACGATTGATGATCTGATGTCAACTATTCATTAAAATCCGCAATTTTGCTGCAACCAGATCTGTACGTAACACACTCGCGTACAGTTTAGACACAGTTACCTGGTAACAGCCGTATGTAGCCACGAAATTCAATATGGCAACAGGACTAGAAAGTTAGATGGGGTTGCGTTATTCCACGTGACTTTGCAAGTCGTCAAACATTAGTTTAATCTGAGATATTTGAACATATCGTCAAAAGGTCCTTTCGACCGACGGAAGCACAAGAGACGATAGAAATATCGGTCTAAAATGTACACCTATGTGTTGCGGACAGATCTGTCTGCACACATTAATCGAGTTCATAAATAGGTGACATCAGACCTTCGGATCGTCCATCAGAATCAACACGGGTTTGGGAGCTGATTTATTGGATTAAATATCGTACTGCCAGTATATCCAGGGGATCTTATGGTAACGGCAGTTAAAGTTTCACATGATACAAATGGTTAAAAAGATATTATTTTTGTGTGTACCTCCGATGGGTTATTATGCTGAGGTTTAAATGTATCTGATTCATTTGCATCATTTAATATTCATTTCCGTTACTATAACGACATCTTTTGCATTAGCTTCCGTTATCATAAGCAAAGCTCACTTTATTGTTTTGTTTTTACTCTTCCCCTTCTAATACCACAGGCCTAGACTATTCCATTTTCGAATTTGAAATAGGTTCCCTAAAGTATACCAAATGCTAAATCAGCCGTATGTATTGCGTTCAATGTATCTTGAACGTATTAAACAATTTTACAAATTGTGTAAATTTTACCTTGCCAGGTGTAATGACCCGTGTAAGCACACACATCATTGTATCGTTTCAATAGGTCAGCATCTGCATATTAGCGACGCCATCATTTTGTATCATCTTTACTAGACGAACATGGTAGAAAAATGCCACAGATAAAGTTGTAAGGGTTTCTTGGTAACGGAAGTTTGGTAGTGCGCTTTATTTCTTGCTCATGTACAACTTGAACAAGAGACGGGAGAATTTGCTTAATTTTTAATGATACATTATTAAATAATTTTCTTCTTATAAGGATATTGTTAAAAAGGCAGTAACGGAAGACAAATCTTCGGTGTCTACGTTATCAATTTTAGCTTTGTTTTACTAAGAACCCTTATGTTTTAAAACTGAAAAGTATATTGTTTTATTGAAGATACTGCCAAAAGTGCTGGCTATTTATTTTTAATGTTCAAAGAAAATCGGATCATAGAAGTTACTATCGCTTCACTCACCCTTATTAAATTATAATTTATTACATCAACTTTCAAATATTTGTCAATTAAGGGCCAAAATTTAATTATGACAGGGTCGTACCATGTTGGCTGTATCCAGCATAGGGACTTGTAACAATGTTAAATAATATTTATATATGTATTATAGCATATATAGAGACAGGTATGCAACTCCCACAACAACAAATTTTGAAGTTTTATTCTCACTATCATAGCAATAAATAATGAGATTTGCTGTCCGTATCAAGCAATATATTGCTGGAAGAAGCAATTTTCGTTATGTTTATATTTTGAATTGTGTAAAATATATTTTATGGTGAAAGCTGGATCACGTTTATTTCCATGAATCGTCCGAAATTTTTATGATGATGTTTTGGACTCAAGAAAGTCAGATTTACTTTTAAGTGGACTCTGGCGTTTTAAAACTTTTTATTTGTAAATTTCCGCTAAATGCTTTCTTCGCTCGCTCACTTAGCAAATATACGGCAGCGTACACGCGACTTCGACTTTGGATACGAGTCGAACGGTGATTTCTTTGGGATTTCTTCGGAAACTAGCGCCCTTACAATACCATGGCGGGCAGATGATTGCGATTTTTTAAATATATATTTTGGATAGCATAGAAAAAAATTACGAATGTTCATTCTGCACCTCTACCCAACTTACGTCAGCAGATCCGGGTGTGTACAGTTTGTGAGGTGTAATCAGTAGAATAAACAGCACAGACCCTGATCTGCAGCCACATTATCCATCAGCAGATCTGGATCTTTGTTGATTGCAGTCTGACTTGACTTATAAGTGAGTAATAACAGTGCATGTTATATCTCATTCCGATACAAGTCACCCAAAACACAACTTGCACTGAACATGTCCGGTTGAACATTCCCGTATTTTATCAAAATTGATTGGGAAGTTTTAACTTGGTCAGAATTGTTATACATGTTGGTGAGCACACAACATACGATGATCAACACACATCGAATACAAGGCCATACCATTAGTTCACACCATGTCTAGCCAGATGAGCTAAAAACCAGGAATGAAAACAAGTTACTTCTGCAAGATTTACTTTTTTCCTCAGCAAAAAACACCTTGGTTCCGACCGAGTAAAGACAACAGAACAATAACTTCGAATCTAATACAAGTCTGAGATATGCAGGTTTAAAGCTGCATTCGTTTCTAAAACCAATATTAAACTAGCATCATGGGCATGTTCTTTGTAGCACACAGCTATGTATGACTGTCTACCAATGAAAATCCACCCTGACTGTCCAATTCATCTTCTTTATTTTTTTGTTAGGAAACCTTAGTTTTGCATACTAAAAACAGTACTGATTACATTCTGTGAAATGAAGCTTTTAAATACAAGACTTGCTTTCCCCGACTGTAAAAATCATGTCAAGCCATTATCATAGGTTTACAAATGTTTTGCAAAGGGAATGAAGCTTAAGGACTCACGGTAGTTAGTTAGTTCCATAGTAAGTCAATGCAAACACCATGAAATTAAATTCAATAACTTTAAATTTCTTTAATGCTCATGATAAAACCTATATTTATCACTACAGACACATCCTTGATGACAGCTTCTGTGCAGAAAAATGAGCTGCATCATTTTCTTTATTCACATGTTTTGAAACATGTGCTTTTCAATTCTGCACCAAAGAGTCAGGTGCTAATTTCAGTAATGATGTTTCCAAGCTAAAGTCTGCCAAAGGATAGACATTTCATCAATAAAATAATGTCTGGGTTTTTTCAGTTACACCTAGGAAAACCTCCAAAAGATTCATTTTACTAAAATCTTACTTGCACTATCAACCAATCATGGCAAGCCAAACCCATATATACTCTATGATCGCCCCTTTCTAGACTGGTTCCAATTTTTCCATATCATTAGTACTGTGAGACCTTAAAGGTGAATCCTTACTTAGCTAAACAACTGCACAATTTTGTACTTTCAGGACAAGTGTTGTATGTTTTAAATATGGGCTAAAATAAATGAGGGTTTAATATGACAATAACATAAAGAAAAATGAAAATGAACAATGAAACTGAAAAATTTCGTTGAGACTGCAGAATATTTCATCTATTAGGTTACTACAAACCATTGTCTCATAGAAACAAGATGCACAATTTACATGTGATATGAATTAAATATAAAAATCCCTCTTTAATACACATTAGAAACTTATGACATACAATTCTGGGTTACATGTATATTACCTACATAATATAATATTCTGATAAAAAAAAAAGCTTGCTGCAATGCTAGCATATATAAAGTTCAGAACAGCAGATGCAGTTAAAATCACTAATGCTGATGTGAATAGTGTGCCATGTAATCAGGAAAAAGCCATATTCTTACATTTTCAACAGTAAATTAAAATCTGACCAAATATCTGAAGATATAAACATAAATTACAGACAGTATCTACCTTTTAACAAGCTTTGTCACTTGTTTACTTATTATGTGAAGATTAACAAACCTTGTACTTTGACATACAGTGCTCCCCTTCTAATAAGGTGGCACATTTTGCAATGAAATCATGGCTTTAATGAAGGAGTGGTCTATACAGGGGAAAACAATGGCAACAAGAGTCCCTTGAAGGTAAGGATCCTCTGCTGACTTAATAGAATTTACAGGAATCCAAGATAAAAGATTAATTTGTACCAAAAAGAAACCAGAGTAGTCCATTTCTTTTGTCCCTGTATTCTTTTTAACTGTCAAATATTGAAACAACCTCAGATATTCTCGTGAAATTCTAACATCCCAAATTGGATAGCAGAAATATTTTCTTAAATGTTTGGGTTAACATTTCATAAGAGACCTGTTAGTACAACACACAATTCTTTTGCCATGACCTTTTGTTTTGAACTTGGTATTATGAACTGAATCATAAGTTCAGTGATGTACAAACAAATGCAATCAATGACCTTCGATTTGACACCAAGGTCAATTAGATCTGGTTTTCAATGTTATCATAAAAGTGCAGAAGTGTTGGTGGTCAAATCTGCATCAGAACCAATTATATATTGCCAACTGTTTTACTGAAAACCCGATGTCAATGCCAGCATTTGTGCAAGAGTAGTGACAATATTTTCAAGATGGCCTCCAATGTGCCATGATGGAGGTAATATCTGCACCACTTTCAATTAGAACCAGGTACATACAGCTATAGTGTTTTATTGAAACCTTATGTCAATACAACCATCCACTCAGACATATAAGATTTTCTGGAGGGCCTTCAAGGCAGCGATCTTGGGATCTGGTGGATGAAATTCATTTTTATATAAGAATTACTAACAGTACAAAACAAGAGTTTAGAGAATACAACCATCAGGAGAAATAGGTGTCATGAGATCCTTTCACATTCTGGGAGCACACATCTGCATCATTTTTACTTAGAAACAACTACACATAATGTGAAGTGTTTTAGTGAAGACCTCATGTCGTTACAACCATTGCTTCAAAAGAAGTAGCATTAAAAAGAGTTTGAAAGTAGTTGCCATGGCCAGGGTTGGAATAAGGCTTTAAGGCACTTAAGATGGGAGGCCCTTATAGATCTACAGATATACCCAGAAAGCAGTCCTTAAATTGTCCTTTATATGTGCATAATTATTATAGCTCTATTAGGCAAAGTATTAGACAGCTTAGACCTATATATGGTTTATTTAAACACATGTAATTGTATCCATGATGACTAGGGAGGCCTGGAGCATGAGCCACTGGTGCCCCGACACCCCCTTAATCCATCCCTGGCCATCATGTTGGAGGTCTCACCAGCACATATTTTCATTTAGGGCCAAACAGACATCGTAAAATTTCTTTAAGTGAATACCTCATATCTATATGATCATCTCTTTCTAAGAAGGATCAACAAGATTTTAAAGCTGGGCCACTACAATGGCCATATTGGAGGTCTGATTGGCACCATTTGGGCCACTACAATGGCCATATTTGGAGGTCTGATTGGCACCATTTGGGCCACTACAATGGCCATATTGGAGGTCTGATTGGCACCATTTCCATTTAGGATTTAGATCTTTTATCTTGAAGGACTACATATTCATGTTTATTTAGAAGGGTTTATCATCTTCAAGTTTTTCAAAATTTTTTCCTTTGTATTTTTAGAACTAACTTCAATTGGCATGATATAGATAGGACTGTAATGACATGTCAAACCCCATACATACATAAAAAGTTTTGTTTTTAGCAAAAATCCCATGTCAATTTGTCTATTGGTTCGGTGGAAGCAGCAATAACAAGATTTTCAACATAAATACCCCGACGGCCACAATGAAGGTTTAACTGTCACCATAGTCATTTAGAACCAATCAGATTTCATATTCAGTGAAAAACCCCAGTAGATATATGACAATCCATTCAGAGGATGTAGCAAAAAAAAATGGTTTTCAAGATGGCAGCCGTTAGGGAGATTTGATTGTCCTCATTTTCATATAGGCTCAGCAACATTTCATAAAAAGCCTTTTAAAAAAAATGGTGAAAACTGAACGTCTTATACAACCAGCCAGTACGAGTATCAACCAACTAGTACGAGTAGCAATATCATTTTAAAGATGGCAATGATAACAGTCATACTGCATATCAAATCAGTTTCACTTCGGACCAACTAAATATGTCCGATCAGCATCATTTTCACTGAATATCAACTATACATCGTAAAAAGTCTTTTAGTGAAAACCTCCTGTTCATCTATCTGTTCAGGTGGAGTAGCAAAAACAAGAGTTTCAAGATGGCCACCAGTATGATCATACTGGGTAATGGATAAGAACCATCTGTGTCCAAGACCAACTCGATATCATATGAAGCATTCTACTGAAAATATCATTCACTAACACCACTAATTCAGAGTCATTAGCAAAGTAACAAAACTTTCAAGATGACCACTACTGTTGCAGGACTGGATGTCTAAGGGGCACCATTTTGAATAGGGCCCAATTAGACGTTATAAGAAATCTTTTAGTGAAACCCCATTGTTGATATGACTATCTGTTAAAGAAATGAAGGCAAAACAGAATTTTCAAGATGGCCACTTTGTTAGCCATACTGAATGTCTGGGTAATACCATTTTCATTCAGGAGCAACAAGACCTTGGGATGATTGTCTGTGTCAAGTTAACAATCCTCCGAGTAGCAAAGGAGGGAGCTAAAACTTGTGCTAAAAGATAAATGGATTAATGAATGACAGGTCATAGGTATCTGACCAGCAGACGTGAAATACATTACTTTAGTACTGGGCAAGGTGGTCTCTCTTGAGAGAAGGACCATTGCAATAGGAATCATGACTATATCCATCCCATCTGGGACTCTTATAAAATTCAATTCAAACTTATACTGCATTAAACACACACAGTGTTTACAACAAACATAAGGCATAATACAAATGGCAGCTATTGGTAACCTGGAAGGACCCTAATGGTGATAGGCCACTTTACTCCGATGTATGACTTGCTCTTAAATCTGCTAACAACCTGACTTGTGTGTGTGATGATTCATTTGGGAATGAGAAGAGTCATCAAAACATTTGAGCTTCCAACAATCAGTAAATGGCCAAGGATTTATCTATTACCTCTGAATAAATTAAATATAAGAAAAACACCATTTCCATCACCATTTCCATATATGGAAAATATCGAGAATTTCTCTGCTTCACTGCTAAATTTATTTGGAAGGCAATGCCAAAAACAATCAGAGGGAATTTTGCTAACAGCAGAATTAATATACTTTTTCAGGTAATATGATTACATGAAAAGGTTTTCTCCCTTGGCTTGGTTGCCAGGTTTCATGTGGGATTTGTGTGTATGATTTAGATTTTTAATGTAGCTTTAACAATTTTTCAGTCATATCTCTATAATGTCTGCAGTGTGGCAGTTTAAAGTGATGTCTAGCACTGGGGCATCATGCCGCAGACATGTAGCATGATGTCCCACCCAGTCACATTATCCTGACACCACGCTGACCAGTCCTAACACTAACCTCTTAATGCTGAGTGCCTAGCAAGGCTGCTGTTAGTACCATTTTTAGAAGTCTTTGGTATGAGTCAGCCGGGGTTCGAACTCGCGACCTCCTGCATCTGGGGCAGATGCTCCAACCACTAGGCCACCCGGAGCGGTCCCAGGTTTCATGCTTGTGCATGCAAATTAGTACAGTAACCTATTTGTGTTGACATGTCCAGGTATTTATGCTTTTGTCCTCAACCGTAATTTTTTTAATGAAGTTTTTGATACTCATATAAAAATGTTAGCTTTTTACCAGTTCCATATTTTTTTAAACTCTTATATTCTCGTGTAGTCAATGTTCATTAATTGGGATACAGAAATTTTTACAGTCGTTCAGATTTATGTAACAGAAATTACTTTCATTAGTCGCAACAGCTGAGACTTCTTATGAAATGCATGCAGTACACTCATTCAATTCCAACCCATTCAAAAATATAAAGTGCACAGTCAACCTACTGTGAGTATCCTATTAAAACATACAATACACAGTCAAACTATTGCGAGGAACCTATTAAAATATACAATACACAGTCATTAAGTTTAACACTGAATAAATGTATTTGTTCCTATAACCAAACATAATGATCAGAAATGATCTTCTGTGTAGGCATGGATATAAATAGCATAGAAAAATATCTCGTGCTAACCATAAACACTTAACCTATGTTAGTAAAGCATAAAATATAGGCTGCACTGATTTTCTCCATTGTAAAGGTGTAGTACTTACAGATATGCATCAAATTATCAAGTTTCATGATTCTAACATAAATAGCACCCCAAGAACTTAAAACACAAAATTTCAACAAAGCCATTGAAGTCTGAAATAAAAGTCACAGATATATCTTTTTACCATACCATGTTACAGCAGCAATTTTCAAAGTTCATTCCCTCACCAAGATTCATGATTCTAGTTAGGGTAGTATGAATATGGCATGGCAAAAACTCAGAATGGAGAAACTAAATCAAAGTTGGTATAAAATGAAATAAAGGTCACAGTGAGCTTTTTTTCCTGCTGTATGGTGTGGTACTAATTGTGATGTATATCATCATTAATTTCATGATTCTAGCATGAACTGTGCCTGAAAAATGAATTTCAGACATAACATTCAACCCATATCAGTGAAGTACAAAATATAGGCTAAATATAGATCACAGTGAGCTATTCTTCTTGTACAGGAGTGGTACTAAAAGTTACATATAGTTTAATGGTTCTAGTATGTATAGTGCTTGCAAAATAAATACATTTACCAGAGTCAGTAAGCATGAAATATAGGCCACAGCGACTTACTTTTGTTGTATATATATATATATATATATATATATATATATATATATATATATATCCCTCTTAGAGCTTCTTATCACAAAAAATGTACCGTGGTATTTCTTAGTATAGTGATATCACTATGGTATACCGCAATTCTATTTGGAATGTTTTAAGACAGGCGCCTGTCACTGTTTTAAAGAAAAATTCCATCAGTTAGTAACTGGAAAAAATATCTTGGTCTGAGTTATAGTAAAACACCATATTATAATTTATTATACTATTTTAAAAAATAATTATCTTGAAAAAAAAAAATATCTTAGTTCAAAATAAACTTGCACTCCCTCAAAAAATTAAATGGTCAGTACCTTTAGTAGATGAATTTGCTATGTGAATATTAATTGTTGTATAAGGTGTCATTTAAAAACTGTAACTAACATGAGTTGATTAAGCTTACACTATGAACACCCTGTACAAAAACCCCACTGTGCTGACACTGGAGAGCTTGTTGATAAAAATAGGAAGTGTTAAAGCTGAAGCCTACAATTTACCAGCTATACAACTGATATAATAAGCAGGGAAACTCTGAATGGGATGCATACATCTGGGTAAGATATTAACGATGGCCAATAAATACAAAATACACTAACTCGACAAATGAGAATATATTAAGTGTATGTAAAATTCAAACAGAAAACAACTGCACTTCTGAAAAGCTTAGCATGATTTGCAATCTTACCAAGGAACAAATGTCCTTAACACATTAACATTCACTAGAAAATAACAACAAAATGACATTTATTCTTGTTTTTTAATCTGAAATTGTTCCAAAAATTTGGATTTGAACCAGACATCTTTCACAACCTCTCATTTGGCCAACACACTGACAAATGTGACACTGCCAAACATATGGTAAAAGATTCATGTTGTTGTTGTTGTTGTTGTTGTGGGGCTTAATGCCATTTTTCAGCACATGATAGGCTATACATGGCGGCCAGTATTAATGGTGGAGGAAGAAACCGGGAAATCCCCGGAAAGAACCACCGACCCGCGAGAAAAAGGTTCATGAATATAATTATATAATATAATTATATATATAATAATGAAAATTAATTTGTAACAAACTTTTTGTAAAAAAAACCCTATTTTTAGAATTACTTTAACATATAAAATGAAAACATACTGCTGAAAGTATTTAATTTGTAGCAAGATTACTTTGGAATTTCTGTACATTCCTTACTGATGGAAACTAGCGAAGTACTGGTACAATGAAAAAGTACTGTGGTATGTACTACCTGAATAAAAATACAGTGGTAAACTGGTAATAACTTGCATTTTATACACCACTCCCTTGATAACTTGCGTCCGGATAACTCGCGAACCTGCTTATAACACAGTGTCCGGCATGGCTCCCCGATTTTTTTTCCAAAGAAAATATATTTTAAAATGTGCTGAACGTGAAAAAAATCGTGATAAGAATTGGTAAATTGGTAAATTGGACCTTGATACATAGCTCGTTTTATCATCGAAAATGGTGATTATAGCCCATAAAGATAGAATCCATATTATGATATTTTCAAGTTCTAATAAGATATCACATATCATGTTAGTTTTTTTGAGAGAAATAGTTGTCAATACACTGTAAATAAAAAGTCTGGTGAAACAGCGATCAACGAAATATTCTGGTAAATGCTAACAGGTGGCAACAGAGAATGAAATAAACACCAATTAAATGTCTTGCTATGTGAAATTCACGTTCTAATCCTTTAATTTCGCTTCAATGTAAGCACTATAATCGCAACATATTCTCTTCTAAGAAAACATGAAAAAAGTCAATCGACCGTCACATCGAAATCCGTGAGTACTTCTGTGAGAACCTAATTACATGCCCGCTTTGTTTTGATCTACAGCTTGGGGAAGTGTTTGTTGCATTAAAAAAAATCAATTAAAAGAGACCTGTGTTGTTTTATCACTTTGAATATGTCTTTTGTATCAAATCAAGCAAGGGAAGTACAATAAAACAAAATTCAAAGGCATGCCAATAGAAGTATAAGTTCTTGTGGTCATTACCGTTCTCAAAATTCATTTTATTTGACCAATCGAAAATGGTTTCACATTTTTATGTACTTAACATCATTAAAGTATATAATATCAGTAATGTATCCTAATCATTTGTAAATGTGACCATGGAGAGCAAAAGAAGTAAGCGAAAGGTGTACTCAGTGACTGAAAAGCTGTGCATCATAGATATGGTTCATAATGGCGAAGCGAGATTCGACGTTTGCAATGAACTAAAAATTGCTGCGTCGACATTTAGAGGATGGCTTAAGGATTGAGCAGAAACTTCGGGATTACTTACATGATGTTGATTCAGATGATGGGATCAAACGAAAATGAGCACGGACTGCAAACGATACCGAATTAGATGATGCTGTGTACGCATGGTTCACACAGCAAAGTGAACAAGGTGTTCCCATCTCTGGAACAATTCTCAAGGCCCAAGCAGAAGAAATGGCAAAAATTATGGAGAATGTATCTCATTTTAGGGCAAGCCATGGATGGCTTTGGAGATTCCAGCGCCGACATGGAATTAAACAAAATTCATTGTTGGGAGAGATACGCTCAGCAAATCAGGAAGCCGCATGTAATTATCCATACCAGCTCAGAGAGATAATCATCCGTGAAAATACACAGGTGGCAGAGAAATCAAAGAGTAACACAAAAAAAATTAACAGATTTTTTCAAAATGTGAAGTGATATTTGTCAAACGTGTCACAAACTGCAAGTATTATCATGTTCTAATTTACATTGTTTTAAATTTGTAGACCCATTAAATTCATGTTGGTAATGGTTAACCCTTGTGAATTTATTTTTTTTCATTTTACTTCTACAGCAATCAAATCTACCTTTCGTTTGATCGACATTGTTTTTTCGAAATGAGTGTCGATCTTTTATATAAAAAAAGTCTACTTTGGATCAAACAATAAAACTAGAATGTATCCAATTCAACACAAAAATTAGTGATGTAGTACACAATGTGTGAAGTCGTACATGTGATAAGCGAACGGAAACCATGTGGAATAATGTTTTGATGATCTCCTTAGTATACTGTAAGTTATCCTGAAATTAATGTTACTCTGTGAGAAAAAAGGAAACAAAGTACACCGCTATGAAGAGATATTTATTCACAGTTAATCTTAGCATGATTATTAATTGAGTATTCAACACTGTAACATGCCAACCCACCCCCACCCCCCTTTTGCCTCTACGTCGATCCCTTTGTTAGTTTTGTTGTTTATTATAGGTCCCTCGATAACTCGCACCCTCGCTTATAACGTGGTTGATGTTTTTGGACCCCGTTGTGCGCGAGTTATCAAGGGAGTGGTGTGTGTATATATATATATATATATATATATATATATATATGGTGCAAAGAACTTAGATGGACATCAGGTAAATGCAAGAACTTCATCTAAGCCAGTAAAACAGTAACATGTGAAATATGAGTCACATTGTTCTTTTGCTCAAAGTGTGTAGTACAAACAGAGATGCATACAATCATAATCGTGCTGTCAAATGGCTGGGTATGCACTGCACACAATAATAATAAATCAAGTGTGATGAGTCTAGAGTCCATGGTGCTTGAGAAATAAACTTATGATACAACATCTAATTAAGTCAGTGAAGCAAGAAAATGGGTCATTTGTGTCAAGAAGGTAGAAGCAAGAAAATGGGTCATTTGTGTCAAGAAGGTATAACAATCATCAAGATGCATCCCCTCACCTCCAAGTTTTATGATACCAGCTATAAGAGTATATAACCAAGACATGCACAAATAATGTAACTGTAAGTACAATGTTAGCTCCCTTAGCTTCCTCCTCATGGGGCAAATGCTATGAAATTCATTCCAAACTGTTGTCTTGGCCCTGGGAAGAATGAATGGTTGAGATGCAGTGAGGATGTACATCTTTTATATGTGCTGAGACTGATGCTAGCGTGGTACAATAGCTCTCCTGTATTTTGTTGTGGTGAGCTAGCAAGATGTGTTTAGAAACTCAAGACGAACCAGAAGCATTTGTGACAGATGCAGATATCAACCATGATGGGAGCTGAGTGTAAGCTATTTGTTACATTCTACATCTAAAATAAGAAATAAACAACTTGTTAAATAAAGTTTATCACAGTCCAAAGAAATATCGCACTGGTGGACCAGGAATATCTTCTTCATCTGCTGAGGCAAAAGACACAACAAGGTCGACATACTTCTGGTTATTACTTGCCTTCAGCAGTTTCAGCATTCTGAAAAAAGATTATTATATGTTGAAATCAAAGACATAATAAAATTAAAAATGAATATTAAACATCTATATTAGTCACTATTCAACACACACACACACACACACACACACACACACACATCTGCACACAAATATAAATTACAATGTATACATAAATGTATAAATCAAATCTTTAACATATACAAACATAATCTTGTATTAAATTTTAGTATTATTAAAATGCTATTAAATATTAACAGGAGCCATTACTGATTGTGGCATCACAAAGTGTTTCCTGAACTACAGTTTGTTCTGCTGAGCCTTAAACAGAAGAACCTGTGTTGGGAAGCACATTTGGGAGAATGGGCATTCAGGGGCAATAACTCCTTTAAATGATGGCATGCATTGTGGGAATATGGGAAATCTAAAACATTAAAGGTCTCATCAACATAAATTTAGTTGAAATCCAACAACCCTTGGTAAAGCAAAGCTAAAGAACGAAAGCCATGAGAAACCAGAAATCAGGGGGCATAAATCATCTACACAATATTTTGAAATTCTGGATTACTCATCAATGCAAAGCTGCATGCCAAATTTTGTTAAAATCAAACCATTCATTGTAAAGTAATGCTATGGAAACCAAAGTCTGTAGGATAATTATCAATAGTTATCAATGAAGGAGCCATAACTCCTGTATATAATGTTATGGAATGATAGAAAATCTTGGACTTTTTGAGGGAATGTAGATTATATAAAAATGAGACCTTATAATTATAAGATTTTATATTCATCTTTTATTGTATATCTATTTTTCATAATTATTTTTCACATCATTGTTGCTGAAGTCAAAGGGTTGAGTAAGAATATTGCAGAATGACCTGTCTTAGGTTCATAATAATTCATCTGAAGTATGAATACAATGTAACAAGGGGTTTATGAAATATAAACAAATTAAAAATTCAAAAAAAATTAAGGCGCATACAAGCATGTCATAGAGTATTGTCTTAGTTTCATAATGAGTCATATCTAGTATGAAGGAAATCCATCACAATGCTGAGGAAGTGTAAACAAAATTAAACTAAAACCATTGCAAATTTTATATGAATGTGATCTTAACCCAAGGTTAAAGGAATAAGCATGTTGCAGAATGAATTGCTATGGCTTCATAACCATTCATTCCAAGTATGAACAAAATACAATAAGGAGTTTAGGAAAATGACTTGAACTAAAAACTTTATCCAAATTTTTTATGAATGTGACCTTCCTGAAGGTAAATGGGACAATTAAGAGAGTCACAGAATAAACGGACTTAGCTTAATAATATTTCACATCAAGTATGACAAGAATCTGTCCTATGTTACTGAATAACCAAATTCATAACTGTTGACACAGCCACATCTACCACCACCTCCAGTAGATCAGTGAAAGCAATGTTTCACTTCCACTATTTTGGGTTCCCTCAAAATTGGTCAAGTGCACTTACTTTGCTATCATACAAAAAAACTATTCTAATGAGAACACAGTTAGGACTAAAACTTCTGGCAATCTAAAATCAGGTGGTAAGCTTAAAGAAGCTGGATTACATGTCCAACTGCAAACTGCATTGACCACGATCTGCCATTGCATAATGTGCAGGTAGATCTGGGTCTATGCAGTTAGGAGTGATCAGTAGAACAACATGTATGGAAAAACAGAATGGTTTGAATGGGACTATAATATGTGGCGTGTCTAAAAATGATGCCCATTTTATAGAAGGGCCAGTTTTGGAATTCACTAAATTATTCTTATGAAACAACAATCCTGAACAGAATAGAATAGTAGACTTAAATCATGACATGAGTTTATTTAAATTTTTTCCACCAAACTTGACTATGAATTTACCTTATATATTTATAATTGTTTTTCTATTTTAACCATTGTTAAATATTCTACATATGTTTTAAAGACTTAACTTCTTTACCTTTTATGTTGTATCTTGTAATGCTAAATGTTTAAATTTATTTGGAAGGCTTTATCTTTGTAAAATTTTTTTGAGATTATTAATCTGTGTATTTTTTAACTTGACTTGTTTTGGCACTATATAACCAGATTGTGATGATCAGCCACTAAATCCAATAAATGCAAATTTGATCTGAATAAGAAAAGCTTCCCTGGTCCTTACAGCAACAACCTCAACTACATTTATAAAAAAAAATATAATGAAATACCACCCATTATTGACAACTGATATGGACCTTAAGGTGTGGGATCTACCAAAAAATGACTCTACATGTGTGAGAACAAACAAATGTCATATATACTTACGGCTGTGTAAGTCGCTTCTGGTGCTGAGGCATGAATGGCACATAAACAAGTTTTACACCTTGACCAACCATACTAGCCTCAAACCCATAAGTCACCTGAAAAATAACAGTGACATGTTACAAAACTACTTCTGATTTTCCACCATGGAGCAGCTCATTGACAATTACTGACTGACATTTGAACAGTCAATCAATGAAGACCACCCATGGAAAGACTGAGATGTCATGAGTGATTAACAATCAAATACCATTTCAGCAATCAGTGATTTTTATTTCGATCATTTAAATGGACAATAAAAATTAATTTTAAAAGTCTTGTATATTTCATACATTTAGAAAACTTGCGTGCTGATTTGATGAGAGTTCCACCTTGTTGAGTTTCTCTTGAACAAAGTAAATTTAAACATGAAAAGTAATCCTCTGCAGTATGGATGATTAAATTCCAGATAGCGGCAGCTTCTGTTTAAAAACACAAACAAACAAAAAAGAAAACACTAAATTTATACTTAATGCAAACCATGTGTTTAGTCCTTAAGCAGTAATGGCTCAGTTATGAGATTGAATATACATGTACACAACTATCAACTAGTTCAATTCTGCACATGTACTGTAAGGGATTGGCCATTTAATTTTATGGGGTTATATTATTTCTGACTGTGGTATTTTGTATTATTTCATTCATCACAAGATAAGTTTGTTTAAAGTAAAGCAAGGAATGGCATAGTGTCCTTTTTTATACCACAAATCAGAATAAGACAATAGTTTTCATGCATTTACCCCTCCCCCCGGCTTAGAACTTAAATGGTCTCCCCCCAATAAGGACTTGGCTTTAGCGGATGTTCAGCAGAAATCAGGGCAGGGATCATTGTAAACACTGTTATAAAATGCCAACAGAAGAAGACGACGTCAATGTACACTTTGAGTAAATAGACACAGACTTTTTCTTTGGTGCTTTTTCGAGGAAAGTTGGGGCCCTTTTGAAATTTTGGAACATTCCCCCCCACAACACTTAACCTGATCTGGCCCTGCTCGTGCATGGAGTAACTACCAGAACTTGTCCAATATTGTTTTATATCAGTCAAATATGAATGTGATTTTGTTGCAAAATGTTTAATGTCTATTATTAGTTATCATTCTTCTCAATGCAGGGAGTACAATATTACTGAATTTCATACGATACTTAACAAACTGCAAAAGAAATAAGGAAATGAATGCTTCAGAATATTCTGATAACATGGTATTGAGAATTTAAAAAAAAAAGATTCATTGCACTAAATGTACTTAAAATAGATCCATTAGCAATTTCTTAAGTTTTGTTTCATTTTAAGTACAGGATTTTCTAATATGCAGTAGAAAGCACTAAATCAGTTTGAGATAAATGAAGTGACCAAATTTGGAATTACTGCAACTGATAGGTATTTTATTTGTGCAAAGTCATTACATCATGTTAGAGAAATGTAGATTTAACAGCCATCATTTTATCGATCGATCGATCAATCAATCAATCAATCGTGAGAGAGAGAGAGAGAGAGAGAGAGAGAGATGAGGAATCAATCCCATGTCTTCCATTTAGTCCATTTTAACTGCAAAGCAGTATACCCAATACAAAAATCTGCTAAATATTATTGAAAGAAACTGGTTTGCATGTTTTATTTTTTTTCTGTTTCAATAGACAAATGCTCCAATAGTCACAAACAGGAAACTGCAGTGAAATAATTAAATCTAGATCTATATTACAATTAGATTATTGATGCATCAGTTCCATATGACTGATTAGTTTTTCTATCATGATAAAAACTATGTTTTTTTAATTTTACTTAAGAATGTACGATATGACACAAATGGATACAACCACACACAATGGCTTAAATTTATTGAACATTCAAGATTTTACAGTTTTCCATATTATTATTCATTTCAACAATACGTTGTGGTCAGATTAATTACGAATAAATTACCAAACCAAAATGATGGGACCAAAATTTGAGCTGTAAAGTACAATGCACCAAGGCAGATGGCTTCATGTTAGAAACGCACCTTCCCCACACTGAAATTGACACTGTCTTCTGATGCTAAAACTTTATAACAGTGTACAATGGACACAGTCTTTGTTTATGCAGAACATCCACTCAAGTCAAGTCTCATTTCAGTTTCCAAAGGGTTATATCATTTGAAACAAATTTATCTTATGATAAATGAAAGAATAAAACCAAATTACCCCAATTGGTAAGGACAATAAATTGAATGACCAGTCCCAAACAGTATAAATGCAGTCAGAATTGAACTAAAGTTCACAGCTGTGTACATGTATAATCAGCCTCATGACTGGGTCATTACTTTTCAATGACTAAACATGTGGTTCATATTTAAGTGTAAATTCTTTGTTTTCTGTTTCGTTGTTTTTTTTAACAGAAGCAGCTGTCATCAGGAATTTAAATGTACATACCTCAGAGGATTGCTTTTCATGTGCAAACAGTAGGATGACTTTGTACTATTCAAGAGAAGATCAACATGGTCTCATCAAGTCAGTGCAAAAGTCTGTTCAGATTTCTTTGAATAAAGTAAAAGCGTAAACTTATTGCAAAAGGTGTCAATCAGTCTTTTGTAAATGAAAAAAGTACAGTAGTATTAGCACAGTTTTTGAGGCACTGTGACTATGTTAATATTGTCTAAAATTTGATTTGGCATCATATCTATTACATAATCTTCAATAGAACTAGGAAATGTGTATAATCATCTGATAATGATGTAGATAAATTGGCTCCTCTCTCTATAAACCTGTAAAGATCATGCTAGCAGGGGTCATACATGGTAAACCATGCCCATTTGACAGAGACCAAGTCCACTCTGCAGTGGTCATTCTTGACGACTCTGCGAGAAAACTTGAGCAATTTTACATGAGCCACAGCGGCAACTCCATCAGGACGTGCAGAGATATAGTGGAATATTTTTTTCTTCTTAATCCTCTCCACTCTACCTCCACCGTGATGCATGGGGTTCCAAAATTACATGTGAGCTGTACTGTAACTATTGCAATTTTATTCATGTTTAGCAAAATAGGGGCCTATTCTGAGTTTTTTTTTAAAAAAGAAAAAATGTGATCCACGCCTGTCATGACATTATAAGTGGATTTTCAAGCTTTCTGGGTTTACTACAAGAAGAAAGCAGTGGAATGCATTGAACAAAAGTTTAAAATGAATAACTTCTGGTATACAGGTATGCACATAGAATTAATGTGGGGAGGTAATTATAATAGTATCTTGGAGAGGCTGCATCCCGTAGATAATATCTGTACAGTCAATATTGCATATGGAGAGGAAATACATTTAATTTTTCCAGGAGGATTGTATGCAAGAGGTAGCAGAAGCTTATTCTAAGCATTGATGTGACTGGGTGATGTATTTGATGGAAAACTTAATAATGAGTCATTTCCAGTCCTGTGATTACTCAATGCTCTGTAATACTATAAATTCTAACTCACCCAATTTATTTATAAAACACTGACCCACAACTCATTCTTAATCTGATACCATATTTATTAAAATTATCTTTACATTATCAAAATAAGTTTATTTATTGATGCTGTTTTTATATATCCCTTCTTTTTTGGTTGGTATTTTTCATCACATCCTGCAGTGTTCCTCACCTTGAAATACTGGAGAAATTCCTTCAGTGTTAAGTCTTTGTGGCCTTTGACCTCCCAGCGATCCCAAGTAGTAAAGCTCAGTCCTTCCCTGACAAAGATATTTCTTCATTAGAAATGGTAGAAGTACATATAAATGTGTCTGTATAACAAGTATGCCCCCAATGTAGACCCAAAAACCTTGAAAACAAATGGAAAAAAATGGAAAAATTGCAATTTTACCTGCAAATCTGCATAAAGTGTGTAAAATGTCATCAAGTTTAGTGGTTTTACTACTGCACTAATACAGATCTGAGATGAACATGCAGATATACAGGTTTATGGCAGCAAAACGATATGCCCCTCCAACTTTTACAGCGGTGGCATAATAATGGCAAACAATGAAAAAAACTTCAAAATAAATTTACCTTTATCCTGAGTGACTAAGGAGCTAACAACAAGTCAGTAGCTCTGATTAGTATTGCCTTATAACCGTCCTCTTTGATCAGTATTGCCATATAACTGTCCTCCGTGATTAGTATTGCCTTATAACTGTCCTCTTTGATCAGTATTGCCATATGACTGTCCTCTGTGATTAGTATTGCCTTATAAATGTCCTCTCTGATTAGTATTGCCTTATAACTGTCCTCTTTGATCAGTATTGCCATATAACTGTCCTCTGTGATTAGTATTGCCTTATAAATGTCCTCTCTGATTAGTATTGCCTTATACCTGTCCTCTCTAATTAGTATTGCCTATAGCTGTCCCCTCTGATTAGTATTGCCATGTAACTGTCTGCTCTGATTAGTATTGCCATGTAAATGTCTTCTAATTCATACTGCCTTATAACTGTCCTCTTTGGTTAGTATTGCCTTTATAACTGTCCTCTTGATTCATATTGCCTTATACCTGTCCTCTCTGATTAGTACTGCCTTATAAATGTCCTCTCTGATTAGTATTGCCTTATAACTGTCCTCTTTGATCAGTATTGCCATATAACTGTCCTCTCTGATTAGTACTGCCTTATAACTGTCCTCTGATTAGCATTGCCTTATAACTGTCCTCTCTTATTAGTATTGCCTTATAACTGTCCTCTCTGATTAGTACTGCCTTATAACTGTCCTCTGATTAGCATTGCCTTATAACTGTCCTCTCTTATTAGTGTTGCCTTATAACTGTCCTCTCTGATTAGTACTGCCTTATAACTGTCCTCTGATTAGCATTGCCTTATAACTGTCCTCTCTTATTAGTGTTGCCTTATAACTGTCCTCTCTGATTAGTACTGCCTTATAACTGTCCTCTGATTAGCATTGCCTTATAACTGTCCTCTCTTATTAGTATTGCCTTATAACTGTCCTCTCTGATTAGTACTGCCTTATAACTGTCCTCTGATTAGTATTGCCTTATAACTGTCCTCTCTGATTAGTACTGCCTTATAACTGTCCTCTGATTAGCATTGCCTTATACCTGTCCTCTCTTATTAGTATTGCCTTATAACTGTCCTCTCTTATTAGTATTGCCTTATAACTGTCCTCTCTTATTAGTATTGCCTTATAACTGTCCTCTTTTATTAGTATTGCTTTATAACTGTCCTCTTTTATTAGTATTGCCTTATAACTGTCCTCTTTTATTAGTATTGCCTTATAATTGTCCTCTCTGCAGGGGTAAAGCTAGACTTGAATTTTAGGGAGATGTGACTTCTCCTTTTGGACATTTGTTAAATAGTATTTGCTTTGCTGTTTTATTGGGGGGTTTTTCTTTGTACTTTCACAAAAATTAGTAAATTCAGAATACAACCTTGACCTTAGAGCATCTCTTCGAATTCCACAACACAGCACTGTCCTGTATATTTATGACCTATATAATTGCATTTTAAAGCTAAATCTTTAATAACATAATATTTAGTCTCTACTTTCTTACAAATTGTATATTTTCCTGAATATAATTGCCCAACAGTTTACGAAAAGAGACACTATAATAAAATGGTACTTTCCAGAACAGTGATGTCCGCCATTACGGTTCCAAACAAATTTTTATCAAGAAAATAATGTGCTCATGGCAGTTAAAATATTCATGTTACTGATTCTATTCTTAAAACTCAAATTGCTATTTACATAAATTTAAGTTTTGAAACACAAGTCTGTATGCTTTTATCATCAAAGGGATAACTTGCGGAAATTGGGCAGTAATAGTTGCTAACTCAAGCAGGATTAGTATTGTCTTATAACTGTCCACTCTGATTAATATTGCTGTATGACTGTCCCCACTGATTAGAATTGTCCTTTAACTGTCCTCTTTGGTTAGTATTGCCTTAAACCTGTCCTCTGTGGTTATTATTGCCTTATACCTGTCCTCTCTGATTAGTATTGTCTTACACCTGTATTTACTGATTAGTATTGCCATATAACTGTCTGCTGTAGTTAGAATTGTTTTATAACTTTCCTCTGATTAGTATTGCCCTATGACTGTCTCTGTGGTTAGTGTTTGCCTTATATCTGTTCCCTGATTTGTATTGCCTTATAATGTATAACTGTCATCTGATTGGGATTGCCTTATAACTGTCCTCTCTGATTAGTACTGCCTTATAACTATCTTCTGATATGTACTGCCTTATAATTGTCCTCCCAGGTTATTATTGCCTTGTACCTCTACTGTTTGCGAAAATACAAAACTTTGTAGCCATAAATATAAACAGGTTTACGTTCTTATTTTTCATGGTTCATACATTCCTAAAGAGTTGTTCCTCAAGGACTTTTCAATTACTTCCAAAAGTTTTCAGGGAGTATCTTCTCTTAACAACACATCTTCCTTATGTTACTTTGTTAATCACTGCATAAATAGGTGCCAAGTAATGCTGAAAACCACCTGACTTTATCCCATTGGAGGGTGGGGTGTTATTTTTCAGTATTTCTGGAATATTTTGAATTTTAAAAGTGATATATTTTGTTAAGTTTTAACATTTTATATTCTAGATAAATTCAAACAGTTTTGGAAAAATTCAAGGAGTGCTTCAAAAAATTAAATTACTTTTCAAGGATAAAAATGTTTCAAAATTATCTGAATTTTCATGATAGTAGAAACCATGTTTTTATATGAAGTAGTATTAAAATTGACCACCATTCTTTGCACCCCCCCCATTTATTATGACTTTAAAACTTTTGTAGAAGTGATATTTCTCTCTGCTTGTGGATATACGCTGATCTACAATGACTGATTAATAATACAGGTTAACAATACCTGATAACAGTCCTCTCTGCTGGGCCAGGTTCAGACAGGAGCATTATGGGAAGGGCCAGATTAAGAAAGCAGTTGGTGTACTTTTCTCTTGGAAACTTCTCCACCACCTTAACTAACTCAATGGAAATCTGAAATTTAAGAAGATATGCAACTTAAGCACTTTAAATCTTTCACACTATTCAAGTTAAAACAATGGTTTAAGGTTTTCAAAGAACCTGCAATATTTTGATGAGAACCATTATCTTTATCAAAAGAATCTGATATTTTGACCTCGTACACTTTGTACATTTAAAAAAAAAATTATGTTTATATTTGCATAATACACATTATGTTTTTTTGATTTAATTAAGAACAAGATTACAGTTTTAAAGAACATGTTGGTATTATTACAGCTTAATGTCAACTGAGTTGTAGGAAAAAACATGTATGTATGTATGTATGTTGTTTGTATGTACGTATGTATGTATGTATGTATGTATTGGCATTTAAAGGCAATTCAGCACAATAATGGCTACATGGTACTAAATAAAAGCAAAGTTCTAATAATATAAAATTGAAGAATGACACAAAAATTTATGAAGATAAACCATTCCAAATAAATGTGAACATGAAGTAAAAGATACATTATAAAAGGTTACGATGTTAATGTATGTAAAACAAACTATAAAAGCAACAAATATAAAATCCTTGAAATATATGGACAAATCTTTTTCTATAAACCACATTCCCTCAAAATATCCAAACTGTAGCAAAACAAGAAGTCCCTCAAAGGAACTGATACTCTGCTGTTTGAAAAGAATTTAGAAAAATTCAAAAAAGGACCATTTTTTAACTGCTAAGTGTTGAAACTATCTTTGTCATTCTCGAGGGTGAGATTTTCAAATCAGCCAATGTGGCACCACACCGGATGTAAGATCAGCACCATTTTCATTAGGGACAAACTTTTGAAGACTTTTTGGTGAAAATCCCATGTAGATAAGCTGTCATTGTGGCAGTCATATTTGAGATTAGATTGGTACCATCTTCATTGAGGACCAACTAGATATAATGAGTCTTCTGGTGAAAACACCATTTCAGTATGATTTTCCAGAGTAGCAACAACATGATTTTCAAGATGGCTACCTTTGTGGCCATGCTGAATGTCAGATTAGCACAAAATTGTCACTGGGTACCAACTAGACATCAGAAGTCTTTTGATGAAAAACCCAACGTTGATATGGATTTCTGTCTAGGAAGAGCAGTGGTAATATGGCCACTGTGGTATCCATATTAGATATCAGATTGGCACAATTGTTATTTCACACAAACTTGATATCATAAGATTTCCAGTGAAAACCACAAGCTTATATGACTTTCTGTTCAGGGGAAGCAGCAATAACAAGATTTTCAAGATGGATATTGTGGTGACTATACTGAAATGTCAGATCAGCACTATTTTCATTTAGGACAAATGGGACATCATAAGAAGTCTTTTAGTGAAAACTGCATGTAGATAAGACCATACAAGATTGTTAAAATGGCCTCTGGTGCGGCCAATACTTGATGTCCATATAGCACCATTTTCATTCTGGACCAACTATATGTCATAAGAAGTCTTCTTGACCCATGAGAAGCTACTGGCAAGCTTTCTCATATACCCACATTAGCCGAGCTTAAGACTCGAACCCACACAGACAGAGGTGAGATGGCAGTGATCTGGAATGATGAGTGCTTTAGACCACTTGGCCACTCGGGGCCCTCAACATCTTTTGGAGAAAACCACATGCTGATATACCTATCCATTCTGGAGGAGTAGCACTAACAAGATTTCAAGGTGGCCACTGTGGTGGGCATATTGAATGTCTGAGGGGAAACTTTTCCACTTAGGAACAACTAGATACAATAATAAGTCTCCTGCTGAA
The DNA here is from genome assembly GCA_016617855.1 of Megalonaias nervosa. Lineage (NCBI taxonomy): Eukaryota > Metazoa > Mollusca > Bivalvia > Unionida > Unionidae > Megalonaias > Megalonaias nervosa. The sequence goes on along the minus strand of JAECUM010011730.1, from coordinate 101,763 downwards.
AACCCCAAGTCAATATGACTTTCCAATCACAAAGAGAATGTATAGCACACATTTTCATTTTCATTTAGGACCAACCAGACATCATAAGATGTCATTTAGTGAAACTCCCATGCTGACATGACCATCAATTCATGAGAAGTAGCAATAACAAGATTTTTTAGATAACTACTGTGGAAGATGTATTAGATGTCCAAGCAGAATCACTTTCATTTAGGACAGTGCCTAAAGAAATTGTTTCCAGACATGGACCCAGGGTAAATAAATTTTTAAAATGCACACACACAGTGACCTGATTTTGGTGCAGTTCAGTTGCCCTCATTGAGATACATCCAAATATCACTTTTAGTGTGTGAAATAGGGTAAAAGATACAGAGGATGTAATGAATGAATAGCTGAAAATATATTAGTCACTCTAACATGCAAATCTGGCCACGTGGACCTAGTTTTGGAATGGTTCCGTTACTCTTGCTAAGATGCACTAAAATACCAATTTTCATGATCACAGGTGAAATAAGGTCCAGGATATTGATAGCAAAAGAAACAGCTAAAAATACAAAAGTCTCTTGAATGTGAAAAATAGGTCACCATGACCAACTTTTTTACATGGTCTCCATGAAATTCAATTTGATACTAACTTTCATCAATTCTGTCATTATAACAATCAAATTACTGAAAACAATAATGGCATGTAGGGTTGGAGTAATACCAATTTACTTAAGAAATCAGTTGGAAGAACATAAATCTGGATATACTGCTATTCACTGTCTTTTTTCACAACTGCATGCAGACTGCTCTAAATACTTATATAATACTATTATAAATTTTCTTTTCTTTATACATCCCAAGAATTTTTATTAACATCTAAAGCATTATCCAAGAGATAAAACTGGTGATTTTCTCTTGAAAATACATTTTGCTAATGCATCAAATATTACCATCAGTGAAGCAATGTCCATGAGAGATAACTACTACAAAATGCACTCATTTACCTAAAGTTGACATATAAAATTGACATGAAAAGGCAACTGAATCAAAACTTTCTCACTAATTTTAGGAAGACCACAGTTTATTACTTTTATTAGTAATAGGAACTATATTTGGTAAAAGAGAATGGATACTATGCCATGGTACGACTTCTCCAAGTCAAGAATGTCAATGTCATTGTCAAAGATTATGCCTGTAATTTTTTTAGCTACCACTGTCACCATTGTGAAACCAGTTTGTGTAAAGAAATGAATAAAAAAATAAAACTCTTTATTCCATATTTAGTGTTATCATGAATGAAATGAACATTTTCATACATATCATATAAAATGTAGAAAAAAAATATTTGCACACATCATTTTGGAAAGAGCAACATGTATATAAGAAATAAGCTTGTTTGTTACAGGAAATTACTGTTGTAGCGAGGAGCCATATATTCTGAAGGTCAAATTTACTAAAGAACATTCTGAAGGTCAAATTTACTAAAGAACATTCTGAAGGTCAAATTTACTAAAGAACATTCTGAAGGTCAAATTTACTAAAGAACATTCTGAAGGTCAAATTTACTAAAGAACATTCTGAAGGTCAAATTTACTAAAGAACATATATGTTTCCATCATTCTTTTTGGTTCAAACCCAAATAATTGGTTTCAAAGAATGTGAAAGTAATGAGAGCTTTTAATTCTAATAATGTATATTGGCATAGGATACACTAACCATCCCGGCAACTGCAGCTGTTGTTGTGGCTATGGCAGGCACGATACGTCCAGCAATTCTCTTCACTTGTAGTCGGTCAGAACTTTCAATATGATACATCGAGGCTCGTAAATTCTGAATGTGTGAAATATAAAAGAAAGAGATACCGTCAAAAGTTCAACAATATCAAGCTGAAAACTCAATACATTTGAAAACCAACATACCAAACATAAAGTAAATTACAAATATACCACAAAAATTGTATGTCTCAGTCCTCTAAAATCACTATGCACAACGACATGTTTGTAAAATCAGCATAACATTCCAAAATATAATATAATAATACATAATCCAGTTTTTGCTGTTTTAAAAAAATACAGAAATAGCTCATCTTCATTAAAACTGACCTGGGTAAGAATCTACAAATATATTTTATCATACATTTACAGCAAAACATCTTTACCATCCACTTATGGAATGGAAATGCTTGACTGTTTTAAGGAAGGTAAAATATATTTGAAACATGACCTGGGAAAGGCAGACATTTTAAGTCCCATCATTACATGTATTTCCCTATAATTGTTTCAACATTGATTGAAAGGCATTGATAGTTGTTGATGATGTACTACAGTGTGACCCTGCCATAGCAGGCTTTGTTGTAACATAAATTTGGACATAACATGATTGTGGTGTTGCTCCCACAATTTCATATGCATGTATTTTTCTTGTACAGGAAAAAAAAAAATTTTCTTAAAAGGATGAAAAATAATTTGTAAAAAGTTTATTCAGGGATTCTGTTGGGCTTTGCCAATGTTGCAACTTGCGATTTTTTTCCCCTTATTGCTGACAAAATATACCATATGGTGATTTGTTTATGAAAACATTGTTGGCTGTTTAAACTTGTATATACAATCTGGGGTTTGGAGGAGAAATTCAAATGCACCATGAAAGGAAGCCGTAAACTTAGATATAAAATGCACTGGAATCTATATAAAGTTACATAAACAAATCCTTTGTTCATATTAGCAAACCATCTTAACAGTGCACAGTAATATCATAATCTGCTTATGCTGACATCTGGCCTGAGTACTATACACTGCTATCGGACTAGCTACAATCAACCAACTTTTGATGGCAGGAACAGGAACAATTACCATCACCCAAACAACAGCTAAATTTTAAAAAAAATGTACCCCCCAATAATCAGCAGAAACTTCAAAGAAAACTGATTACATTTGAAGCACCGACTGTTCCATACTAAGCAAATGAAAATAAAAAGTTCGGTCTCAATAAATGTTCTACAATTATTTGATGCTGCCACCAAAATAACAAATGGGCTCCTGTCTGGTCTTCCAAATTGTTTCTTTAGCCGTGACTTCAATAACACATGCACCCTTCATCAAAGCAAACTGACTACAATCTTCAATAAAAATGAAGCATCCTTCGTCAAAGCAAGCTGACTACAATCTTCAATAAAAATGAAGCATCCTTCATCAAAGCAAGCTGACTACAATCTTCAATAAAAATGAAGCATCCTTCATCAAAGCAAGCTGACTACAATCTTCAATAAAAATGAAGCATCCTTCATCAAAGCAAGCTGACTACAATCTTCAATAAAAATGAAGCATCCTTCCTCAAAGCAAATGAAGCATCCTTCGTCAAAGCAAGCTGACTACAATCTTCAATAAAAATGAAGCATCCTTCATCAAAGCAAGCTGACTACAATCTTCAATAAAAATGAAGCATCCTTCATCAAAGCAAGCTGACTACAATCTTCAATAAAAATGAAGCATTCTTCATCAAAGCAAGCTGACTACAATCTTCAATAAAAATGAAGCATCCTTCATCAAAGCAAGCTGACTACAATCTTCAATAAAAATGAAGCACCCTTCATCAAAGCAAGCTGACTACAATCTTCAATAAAAATGAAGCATCCTTCAACAAAGGAATTCAGTAAAAGAATCTGATGGATTGTTGCATTTTCCAAAGAAGACATTTATTGTGCCATGAAAGTTTCCTTTCTGCAGGAAAAATGGTTCATAAAAATGTTCATATTTTCCCATACTATTGCAGTAACCTATAATTATTTTGACACTGAATTACAGTTCTTTTCTAAAGGCTAAGAATAAATAAAACACGGTTCATTTCGTAACAAGAAAAGTTGTGAAAAAATTCATTTAGCTTGATATACTGGATCACACAACTCCAGGTATGCATTTATACTGGAAGGCAAATCTTAGGATCTCTTTCCAAAATAAGCAATTCTGACCACCTAATGTTTTTATTGGTCTCTACCAGCAAATACAGTAAAAACTGCCATGAGCGACCTCTGCTATGAGCGACCACCTGTCATTTCCGACCACAATCGTAATGCACGGATCGATTTTATTATACAAATGCTCTGCTATGAGCGACCATCTGCTGAACACGACCAGCATCGCAAAAATGAGGATAAACTCTGCTGATCTTTATTTAATTCCTGTAAGAACGACCGCTCATACCGTTCTAAATAAAAAAAAAATGAAAAAAAAACAGGCTGGCTACTTAGGTCGGAATTTTTTAAAGCTATGCTTATAGTGTTTTATAGTTTCTGTCGTAAATCAGACTAAAGTATATGTCGATTATTTCCTAGTCTGTTTCCCTGCTTTGTATGCTCCCTGAGCTGTTTTCCACTATTTGTATAGTGGTGAGCAACACAGACAGCATACAAAGCAGGGAACCAGACTAATTTTTCCCGCACTTAGCCTGCTTCCTGGCCTTATCGAGGGACCCAGAATCCCTATGAACGACCGTATCGTGAGAACAGACAGACACCACTGACCTATATGTAATCAATTGTTACAACGACCGCTTGATTAGTAACGACTGTTCTCATAAAAAACAAACAAAAGGAATATAAAAAAAAAAGGATTGTTGCTACTGGTGATAGATGCTACAGTCTGTAAACCAGGCTAATGTACATGTCACGAATTGCCATTGTAGTGCCAAAGTTGATATTGTTTGTCTTTAGAGTTAATCCGTATTGCTGGGGGTGAATAAGGTAATTGTCTATTAAATGAGCAAGAGAGAATTGTTTGCGGGATTCGATTGATAGTGTTCAAGACATGTGATGTTTGTTGTTTTTTCCCCTGATGTTAAGTGATTACATCCCAATCACAAAGCTGTCGTCTATTCAAGTTGGTGCGACTGGGTTACACACTTTGCTTATAGAGTTAATCTCTGTATGTCATGTTTGAATGAAGTTGTTGACTTTTGTCTCTGAGTAAATGGTTCTGTTCTGGATGAGATAATTGTTTATTTTATTTCATTAATTGTTAGATATGCAATGCACATGTATAGATTTTCATCTTTTCCCAAAGCCCAGTCCAAACCGTCTTTACGTTCGATATTGCAACTGAGCAATAATAATTTTTAACACCTAGAACCTTAATAACAATGGTCAAACCCCCAACTAAAAAGAGACAAATTTTAAGGCTGGAGAAAATAATTATTATAACTGAAAGAAGTGAAAAAGAGCAGATCACTTGCAAAAAAAGCGGTTTAAATGTCGGTAAAACAAATTTAGGTTGTTATAAAGGAAAAGGAGTAATTCAGAAGCGATTTCATATGCTAAAATATGTGATCTTCAAATGTAAATGTGATTTCATGTTTGACGATAGAAGTATATCTTTATTGCTATATAATTTTGTTTTTAGATGAATGCATACAATATTTTAGCAAGAACTATTAATAAAGAATAGAATATATGTACAGTGATTGTGGTTATTTTTCTTGAAATTGTTCTGAAACTGGACCTTGGAAACTGGTCTTTTTGTACAAACCTGCTATGAGAGACCACCTGTCTTGAGAGACCACCTTTTTTTGGCAGAAGGGGTGGTCCCTCATAACAGGTTTTACTGTACTGTCAATTGTCCAAACAGTCATTTAAAAAAAAATTGATCTAGTCAGTGTTTCCCCTAGGGGTGCAAGATTGAGAGTAAAAACAATATCCCTCTCATGTCAGACTGAGTAAAAATTAACCTTGCTATCAGAACTGCAGGGCAAATACCAAAAAAAATATAACTGGCCGGGGAAGGGGGGGGGGGAGGGCTCTGCCACACAAATAACAGTAAAGGAAACACTGTCTAATTAAGGAAGAAATACAAACCCATTGCTACCAAGATGGAAAAACTGTCTTTTCTTCCAAGATACACTCTTTTTGAAGAAAATTAATACTATGATGCAATGCCAAGTTAACTTTTATGATAAAGACAACTGCCAGTAAAGATAAAAAAGTAAAAATTATGGTTCCAGTCTGGTAATACATGTTATGAATATGAATGGATGGAGGGAAAAATACAGGCAGACAAGTTACAAACTTTCCATTGGAATATTTTAAAATAAAAATGTTGGGAACACCAGTGGAAACTGGGGCCAAGAGGCAGCCCTAATTAGTATAGCAGACTCATCAGTGAAGCCTTCACAACCTGTCTTCCCTTCGAAAACCCATAATTTCCGACCAACTTTTGAAAGAAAAATAAACAGGCCTGAATCAAGAAGACTACTGTTGATAAAACAATGCTGAACAAGCAAATGCAATTAATTTTTCCCCCTCTTTCCTGTTGAGAGATCAGTACAAATATACAAATTATAAAATCTAATGATGACCCTTGTGACAAGAGCTGTAGAGTTACTAGGCAGACATAAAAGCCATGTTTCATGTCTCTGTCTCAAAATGCATTAGAGTAAAACTGGAAAAGGGGAAGAAACTGAATAGTTATCTTGACCTTGAAGATAGAACCTTTACTTTGATATACAAAATTCCATCAAACTTAGAAACCATGATTCATCTCTGAACACCAAACTGCTTTTATGATAAAGAGCAGAAACAAGAGCAATGATGAAATACATACCTGGGACCTTGACCTTGAAGATAGGTCACTAAATAAGGAATACAACATATTCTAGTGACAATGCAAAAGTATACCAAATTTTATTGTCATGACCCTTAATGAGGTACATGACAAATATAGCAAGTTTCTTCCATTAATCTCTAATGACTAATGGAATGTAAATTATAAATAAAAACTTCAAATACCAACCCATGACCTTGACCTTGCAGAACCCACAACATAGATGTGATACATCTGTTAATGATTATGCATAATATACCAATTATTTTCATTTGTTAATCTCAATATCATCATAATAATGATAATGTATTCATATAGCTAGTTTTATCCAAAAAGAGTTATAGCACAGGGAATGGAAGTGTGATAGAAAACTTAAAAATATTGACCTGTGACCTAAAATTATTGACCTGCGATCCAAGAATATTGACCTGTGACCTTGATTATGAAGATAGGATCACATACATAGTACAGATGCACCTTCTACATGATGATATATAAGTCTACAAAATCTTATCCCTTAATCTCTGACATTTATGAAGTCAAAGACCATAATGGAAAGTATGACAGAAAACTTAAAACATTAAACTGTGGCACTGACCTTGAAGATAAACTGCCCCATGTGGTAGACAAGACTCAATAACAATGTACATGTTTACCAAATGTCATTCCTTTATCTCAAAGAGATCTAACATTATACAGCAGAATGGAAAGTGTGATGGAAACTTAAAATACTGAGCCGTGGCCTTGATCTTAAAAGCATGACCCATCCACATGTGGTAAATGGTACACTTTCTAATGATCGTGTAGAAACACCAAGTGTGATCCTTTAAACTTAAACAGCTCCAGAGTTATGTTGGGAAATGGAAAGCCAGAAAAATACCTCCCCGTCTTCCAAATGGTTATCAGATGGTAAAGCAAAATAACTTTCATAACATTTTAACCTGCGGTTTAGGAGGCAAGAGAAGAAATGAAACCAAAATTTTCATAAAACTTAAAATATGATGCAGAGAAAAATATATAAACTTCAAAAACTTTAAATACAGAATCTTAAAACTATGGACAATAACACTGTCACTGTTACCGATATTACTCTCACCACTGCCATCATCGCTGATACAATTTTTTGCCAATCATTATCAAACAAAACATTTTTGAGAATGGTTCAATTAGAAAGCAGAAGTAGCATTTAATATGGAAAGAAATTATCACAAGTTTTCAATAGTCAGAAAAATTTGAAAATGTATTGGTCACTCCGACTGTCAGAGGGGGATTTTTTAATTTCAAATATGGCATCATTCATACGTAAGAATGCCATGACCTGCATGTGGAGAACATGCTCAAAACATTGTTGTAGACTTTTTGCATTGGTCCTAGGTCAAAGGAGTGATAAAGTATGTTGCTTTATAATGATATATGCCAAGTCTAAACATAGTCAATCAAGGGCTTAAGGATATAAATGCAAATAAAAAACTGTAACTTTAATGCAGGTCTTCAACATCTGTCAACACAATATGTGTCAGAGTGAAATGTCTTTGCTTCATAATGAGACATCACAAGTATGAACTAAATCCATCAAGAAGCTTAACGAAATGTAAGATAATGAAAAAATAAAACTTGCAGCATAAACGTGACTGTCATAAGAGAAGTAATAATAAAAATTAACATACTGCAGCATCAGTTATAAAATCGATGTGTCCATTACTGTCATCATCTTTCTCAAACTCGGCTGGCTTCAGAAGTCTCAATGCTGTAAACAGATAAGAGAGTAGATTTCAGGAATTCAAGTCTTATCTTGATCCAATTCTATTCCAAGCAGTCCACAAAAAGTTTATATTATACCAGCATTTGCCTAAATGAAGGAACCATGGTTACTCAGTGTTAGCACACTCAATTCACAATCGGAAGGGTGCTTGTTAGAATCCTGCTTCAACCAACCCTTACTGGTTGTTACAATATATCAACGAATAAGGCAGTTTCATCTGACTGTTTTGGCACTAAACACTCTTAACGTATCAGGTACCAATCAAGCAAATTAAAATATCAATTTTATTCTTGCGATACACATCTTTGTGACCCTAGTTGGGTATTCATTTGAGTAATGGTTTGTGACCTTTACATTCAAATTATTCAGTATATTCCATATGCAACAAGAAAACTGACAAACTTTTTATACAATACCATTAATACAATTAGTTCCTCCACTGGACAATATTTATCTAGTTTTGCTCTTTTCAGTGATTAGTAAAAAAATCTGGCCTATGTGGAACAGTTAAGACTGGACAGGAAAATGTTGTCCTTTACAGACTGCTGTTGGTTGTAAAGAAGCTGTATATGTGTATTCATACACAAACATTCAGATTATATTGCCTACAATCAATGTATGTAAAAATAAATCAAAACTGGCTGATACAGCAACTTTCCATCTCAAAACAGGTGTACTTGTACGAATAACAATCCTTTTGAAGCAAAATCACCATCGGTGATAAGGCATGATGTATTTTATATACACAGGGAATATACTACTGGGATACAAAGGCATGATGTATTTTATATACACAGGGAATATACCACTGGGATACAAAGGCATGATGTATTTTATATACACAGGGAATATACTACTGGGATACAAAGGCATGATGTATTTTATATACACAGGGAATATACCACTAGGATACAAAGGCATGATGCATTTTATATACACAGGAAATATACCACTGGGATACAAATAATCGTCCACACTGCAAGCAACAATGTAAGATTATTGGACAGAAATCTTTTAAAACAAGAGTACTGTAGGTAGGCACTAATAGGGCATAGTTGACTCAGGAAATTACTGACCAATGGGTCACAGTGACCTTGACCATTGGTAAAGTACATGGTACTGTGCAAAAACTGTTATTTTCCTTATCAGACTTACCATGACTATGATCTTTTTCCTTTAGATACCAAAATCTATAGGTTTCCTTGTTATGCAAGCCATCCACAACATTTTGCCAAGGAATTTAATTTAGAACAAAAAAGTCTGCAAACACATTTCTTCGTCACAATGGCAATGACCATTAACCTATTCACACCCAAACTAAAAAGGCTTCTTCCTTACTCAGATGCAAGCTATCCATAAAGTATGGTCCAGGTCCATGAAGTAGAATTAACATTACTGTGTGAAAACCATTTTTCCTTTCACAGCAAAGTTAGCTCAACCCTTGATCTTCTGACCACAAAATCAACAGGCTTCTTCCTTAGTGAAAGTGCAAACCAGTCACAAAGTTTGGTCCAGGTCTTTGAAGTAGAACAAATGTTATTGTGTGGAAACAAGCTTTCTTTTGTTCATTCAGCAACCAGGACCTTGCACCCTTAAAATGGCAGGCTTCTTTGTTACCCCAAGTGCAAGACATCCATAAAGTGTGGTAACAGTAGATGGAAAAACCCGACTTATAGTGTGGAAATGAAATAGGGAACAGAAAAATAGATGTATGAACTGATGGATGGATAACATAATATAATAATTATGCTCTGCCGTATTTGAAATTGTATTGTGCTCAAATAACAAATAGTGGCTACAGTTTTAGCCTAATGGTCCCACTACCTTTCTCATTGTTCACATTTTGCAGTGTCTCCTGTATCCTGATGGCAGCTTCAACTAGTTCATCCCCCGAGATCTCCACTTCCTTTGACACCTTTGTCTCAACAGTTTCCACTTTCTGAAAAAATAAAAGCCCATTGTTCATTCTTAAAAACCTTTCATGTAACGAGACTGTCTCTAAGTGCATGAAAAAACTGACCTAACACAAAACAGAACAGGAATAATAATAATAATAATAATAATAATGAGGACTTTGTATAGCGCCTAATCTTTAGAAGCTCTAAGCACTTTACAACATTTGACAACACTTTAAAAAAACCTATATATAATGATATGATTACAAAAAGAAAAACAAACACCACGAAATTTAGAAAACAGAAAACATACTGTAAATATTTAAGGTAAGGATACATTTTTAGGTCTTTAAGTCTGTTCTTGCAGTTGAAATAGGTGAGTTTTAAGAGTGCTCTTGAACGAGATCACTGTGTCTTTGTGTCTAAGTTCAGTGGGCAATTCGTTCCACGTTGCTGGGCCCTAGTATGCAAAAGAGCGTTGTCCATATGATTTCATTTTCATAGTGGGAATAATGAGAATATGAGTGTCAGAAGAGGAGCGTAAGTATCTTGCTGGTGTGTACACATGGGTGAAGTCAGATAGGTATTTTGGACTGGAGCCCGTCAGTGAAACATAGCACAGAGAACAAATTTTGTGTTTAATTCTGGATCATATGGATAGCCAGTGTAGGGTACAGAGCAGGGGGGAGGCGTGCTCTGATCGTGGTACTCTAAGGATGATCCGGGAAGCTGTGTTTTGAACTTTTTGAAGTTTCTGGAGTAGATATTGAGGCAAACCAGACAGAATTGAGTTACAATAGTCCACTCTTGAAAGTACTAAGGAACACACAAGTGTTTTAGTGGCATCAACTGAAAGATGCTTGCGAATGGAGCTGATGCGTCTCAGCTCAAGATATGCAGCCTTGCATATGTTCATGACATGTTGGTGCAATGAGAGACTACTGTCAAGAAACACCTAGGTTTCGTACTCACTGTGTAAATTTAATGTTGGTGTTGCTGATATTTATTGCCTGAGGTAAAGGATGTGAATGAGAAAGTCTTTGTGTTGTAATCAGAATGGCTTCAGTTTTATCATCATTCATCTGCAGCTTGTTACATGTCATCCACAATTTCACATCGGAAATGCACCTCTCTACGCCTTGAATGGTAGCTTCAACTTCAGTTGGATGGTTAGATTTGTATATTTGGGTGTCATCAGCATACAACTGGTGAGACACTGGATGATGATCTATGACACTTGAGAGTGGCTGAGTGTATAGAATGAAGAGAACAGGTCCAAGAACAGACCCCTGTGGAACACCACAGCATAGATCAACTGGGCTGGAGTGTTTTCCATTTGCGGACACAATTTGTGTCCTGTTGACCAAGTAGGACTTGAACCATAGTAAGGCCGTATCATGAATGCCAAATACATGCTGGAGATGGTGAAGTAATATATCATGGTCTATAGTGTCAAATGCTGCAGACAAGTCAAGGAGAGTGAGGACTGTAATCTTTCCACTATCCAAAGCTGAGAGAAGGTCACTGACTACTTTCAGAAGAGTAGTTTCAGTACTGTGGCAAGGGCGATATGCAGACTGTACATTGCTAAGAAGGCTGTAATGGCATGTCAGCACAACACTGGCTATGTGGTCCCAATGAAAGTCATGTTCTAAATATGGAAACATAAAGACTTGTATAAAAATAACTAAATGAAAAATGCCTTCCATAACACACCATTCCCTCGACAAATCATGCCCTGATATCTCACGAACCTGCTTATAACGAGGGGTCAGGCATGGATCCCATTTTTTAAACCAAAAATTTATCCCTATCTGTTGAACTTAAAGAAAATTGTGATCAAAATTGATAACAGAAACTTTGATATATCGCTCATTTCATTATCAAAAATGGTACATAGGACCTGGAAATTTTAATCAGCATTATGAAATATCAACTTTTAATAAGAAGTCATATAATTTGTCACATTTTCTTTCCAAATGACATTCTTAGTACACCGCAATTAATGATATTCAAGGAAATTTTGATCAATGAAAATTTCACACCTAGTGGGGGCAGTACTTTATTAAATAAATACCAATTAAATAATTTTTTTATCAATTGAATTTTGTGTTCTAATGCTATATTTTAGTTCCTGTTAAGTGTAATCATCATAAATGCAAGGTGTCCTCTTGTAATTAAATGTGAAATGTTCAATCTACTGTAACAACTATGCCTGCAAGTGTTTCTCAGAGAACCTAATTAAGTGCCCACTGTGTTTTGATATCGGACTAGCGGAAGCATTTGTTATATTGTTGCACTAAATAAAAAGAGGGCCTCCTCTGCTATTATCACATTAATTACGTCTTTTGAATCAAATAAAGGAGGTGGAATAAGAAAAAATTTAAAAGGCATGCAAATCATACACCCTTAAGAACCAGTGGCCCCAACTGTATGTCGGGTAACTCATTTCAGTTGATCAACTGAACACTGTTATAAATGTTATTATGTACGTGATCTTATTAAACTACCTTAAATTAATCTACTCAATCATAACTGTGATTACAGATAGCAAGGCAATCAAGCAAAATAAGTACTTCGTAAAATAAAGAGCTTTGTTTCACAGATACGGACTATTGTGGGGAAAACTAGTTTCAGAGAATTCCTGAATCTGCATGTAGAGATATCCTCAAGGATGATAAGAAGTTTCACTATTACTTGGAATGAAATCACGACATCAACATTTTACTAATTGAACAATACAAAAACTGAGTTTCGATGTAGTCAGTTGTCTCACAAAATAAATGTTGCATGTTTTTGATAAAAAGGAATTTTGTTTGGTAGGGTATCAACAGTTAGTCTGGTTCCCTGATTCATAGTCTCCTTGTTTCACAAAATACTATTAAACATCACTATGGTAACCAGACTACTCAACAAAACAAAAAAACTGACATAATACAAGAATGTTTTCACATACCGTGTTGGTTGTTGAAACCAGTTGGAATTATGTGATGGATCTTTCAGATGTTGGACATTTGAAAATAAATTTAATTTATAGTGAATCACGAACAACTTCATCAGAAAAAGCACTCTATTGATAATTATTCTCGACATGATTATAAAACGAGGATTCAGTCATTAAACAGTCCAGTTCCCCTCCCCCTTCAACCAGGCAGTTCCTGGGATGTCTAGTGGATTATTTTTAGGTCCCTCGGTAACTCGCACCCTTGCTTATAGTGCGGTCTGTGTTTTTGGACCCTGATGTGCACAAGTTATCAAGGGAGAGGTGTACATGCAAACAAGAAATAATAAAAGCTTAAATGTTAAAGATTCTAAAAACCCGTAAAAGATGCATCAAATAAAAAATAATGGTAAAAATATAAAATCCTTCAAACTGATGGTCAAATACATTATATAACATGCATTCCCTCAAAAAGTCCAATTAAACTGACTTGTTTCAATAAACTGCACAATACATCACTCTGTGAACCCTGATCATCATGCTATAGCAGGGTTTCACCATAACATACACGTCTGATAAACGTGAACCAACAAAAACATTTTTAGTATTCTGGATCAATGGATTTGGGAAATATCGTGGAAAAGAAAATTCAAAGTAAATGCTCAGAGATGTTACACTAAAAAAATACATGGGACCCAGGGAAGGCACTTTTAAAGTGGGGTACTCACCCATAGATGCAATTTAAAATTTTTTATCATTTTAATATGAAGTCAAAGTTGATGTGAAATCAAAGTATCTTGGCATATATTTTTTAAAAAACTGCCTTCCCTGGGTACCATGTATGTTTAAATGGAACAGCCCTCAGATCTCATGAACTATTTTGCCAGATGTCACATAAGTAAAATTTGGTTAAATGGTTTTGTACCTGAATTAGACTGCCTATTTACAATACACTGACTTTAATTGCCTGATGTAATGTTGGAGCAGTAAACTGAAGCACTTACATTGTGACTAAAGACATTTTGCACAATATAAATGTGATTATACTTTCCTTGATGTTTCTGAATACAGCAATAATAAAACATTATCTGTCTGATTGATTGTGAATACTGCAAAAGTAATACACCTGCCAAAAGTCCATGATGTACATCATATGGAGAGACATATTTATTATAGGGTTTCTGGTGTAAATAGGTCACTTGCTGTAATGCACTTCACTATAATATGATTCATAATACAACTTGGCTAAGATCATCAACCCTATTCTAACGTGTAAACTTAATTTTTTGCTTAAGGTGACCTAACCTAAAACATGGTACACTTATATAGCTCCCATCAACAGTGTCATAGTGTGGGACCTCTGTATTATGTATGATGTATCCCAGTACAAGGTGACCTTGCCTATACCACAAGATACATTTATATGGCTTTCCTGAACAGTGTTATGGTGAGAGACCACTTTAATTACCTTGTTAGTAGGAACATATGGAGGAATATCGACTTTTGATAAGATGGACTTTACAGTGACTTGTTCCAAATCCTTTTGTGTCCACTGAACACCAAATATGTCTGCATACAGTCTAGCAGAGCTAATCACAAATGACAGATGTCTGGAAAAAAGTAAAACACCATATATTAAATGCACTAGCTATAGATACTGTAAATCAATAATTTACTGAACATACTCATTTATAAGTCCAACTGCAAACAAAACACCCTGATCTGCCATCATATAATGCACTGGCAGATCAGTGTCTATGTTGTTTGTTCTGCTGATTACTCCTAACAAACTGCATAGCCATAGATCTGAAGGTACACTATGTGCTTACAGATCTGGGTCTGTGCAGTTTGCAGCTGTACTAGACTTATAAGCGAATACAGATGGTACTTGAAGGAAACTGTATACTGTGAATATTGTGACAAAAAATGTTTGTGTTTGGGCAAAAGCTGACATTTTTGCAAGTAATTTAAGTTACGGATTGTGAAGCTGGCCCTATTGTTTCCACAGAAGTGTGCTGGGTTTTTAAAACTGTAGCAACCCATGAAACCAATGAATTTTTGTAGATCCCAAATAACAGTAAATTTTCAGTATTATAAAATATGAATTTTCTGCACCAATTAGTGGAAATAGATTTTATGCAGAGAACTGAATGTCAGTATGACTGATAATTGTATGCATAATAAATCATATTACAGGGAATAACTCCATTATAGCATTTGCATACTTTCCTATTTGTTCCCCACTACCAATTTAAAAAATATATGGCATCAAGGATATAAAATATGCACAAAACTTAGTCATTTCATTTATTAATTTATAATTTCTAACTTTATTGTCACAATGGGGTTCCAAAAACTATCAACTTTTTTGACATTTCAAATCAAGTAGAGGAATTTATTTAGTAATACAGTCACCATATTTGCATGGTTGATTCTATGTTTTCAAGAAACAGATCTGACATAGTTCACCGTTTTTAATAACCTCAATAATTCCATACATTTTGGAGTTACATCTCTTTGAACACATGTATATGTATGTATATATATATATATATATGAATGTTAACTTTGATAGTGCAACCATATGTACTGCCTAGACATGTGCATTTTTGCAACTTTGAGGCCAATCCTACAAATCCTACCTTCAATTTATACCGATGGTTGCCATTAGCTGCTGTCTGAACCAACTCAGTTACAAATCAAGATTTAACTGAGAAGTTGCAAATGAATCAAACTATTTTTAAGACACAAGTTCTTAGTCAATCCAATCACTGCAATAACATATCTGGTCTGAATAGATTTTGGTTTCTTTTTATTTTCTTTCTGTGCGCAGAAGTTTCTTGAAGGATTTTTCTGTAAATTATTGCACCAACATACTAGCTGAGATGGTCTGAATGGAATGTAACTATAATCCTGAAAAGATATTTCTGCAAAATCAAATGTTACTCATCTGAGGCTATGTTAAACAAAGATGTTTTTTCAAGGTCAATAATTTATTTTAAAGAATGCTTTTGTCATTAAGATCAGTAAACCAAACTAATGTGTAATGTGCAGTACAAATAATTCTCTCAACTTCTGCTTTTTCCTCACAATGCCACAGCTGATATGAAAATTATCCATAATTTAAAAAAAGAATCAACAGGAAAGAATATCTTAGTAAACAGTTGTTTAAAACAGAGTTGTGGAAATATGTCATTTCATTGGAATCAGTGGTTCCCAAATCAGACAGCATTTTTGTTTCTGCAGTTACTAATTTTGTTTAAACAGTTACCAATTTTGTAGAGATTTACTGACAGTAAAAGAAACCAAGCTGTTTACATGTGTATTGGTGCAGCCTTGCAGATCACTGACTTAATCTCTGTAAACACATCTCATCAATCATAAAAAAGTTAAGCTTACTGTAAGTCATTGTTATTGACACTTGGATGGCAAGAGATTGCAGAAAGAATTACCAGCAGAATGTCTGGTGTAGGTGCCATTTCCAATCCTTTATGTGATCTGATGATGTCTAAGTATCAATAAACAATGATCTACAACAACCTCATCTTTAGTATATGTCATGCAAAACTGCCCTAATATCTACTTTAAGTGTAATCTGGCTATGGACTAAGATACCCAAAGCATAACATTCTGCAAATTGCCATGCAGTCTGTACATTTCTAAGCAGTGAGATGATTCTGCTATATTAATGTCTCCAGATATTTTAGCTGCAACTTCTGCACATGGCAACATGTAACTTACTGTGGGTCATTAAGATTAAACTGGAGTGGCACTGGAGGCCTCTTCGGGGACTGCCAAAACAAGGCTGAAATATAGGAATTAGTACTTACAACTGTTTCTTTCATTGATATAAGATATCTGAAGCACAAGGTTTTCTTGTTGCATTCACTTAATGTATAGTTACAAGATGGCGTAAGTGAATATGCTCATAAATTTGAAAAAAGATCATTTTCAAAGAAGTTTAACTGAATAAGATTTTTTATATTACCAATGGGTAAATCAAAAACACATCCTTAGACATGTATGGTGTAGTCAGTTCAATAAATTAATGCAACACATCACATAAACATGCATCACACCTATCACCCACACATAGAGAACCCAATGCTTGATATGGTCACACTATATGACCCTACCACTGTTCTGGTGTCATATGTATACATGTTTCTGAGTGTGTGTACATGCATACATACATGCATGTATGTATGTATGTATGTATGTATGTATGTATGTATGTATGTATTTATATATGTATGTATGTATGTATGTATGTATGTATGTATGTATGTAAGTATGTATGTATGTATGTGTGTGTGTGTATGTGTGTTTAATGGGACATCAATACAAAAATGATCATATGATGCTAATTAATCTGTCCTGAAAATGTTAATAAAAAGAATAACAAAAATAACCCCGTTAAGACAGACACATCATATGTGTGATATTAGTTACAATACAATGCTCCTCTGTACAAAAAATTCTGACAAATCCTTCTTTATGCTTTTCTACTTCAAATTTAAATCTCAGTAATGTATCTTTAACAGACCGTTTTTATTTCTGAAGCTTTAGTCATTATATGCACTTCTCTGGCATTCTTACAACTTTTAAACAACACTTTTGTAAAGTGGTCTTGTAGCTCTTTGCTATAAATTACATTCTTTTGGGAAAGAAAATTTGATCATTCATTCTGAAATTTTTCAAAAACAATACTTACATCCATCTGCTAGCCTAGTCTCTAAGGGAAAGGCATCTATGAGATGTCTAGCCTGAAAAACAAAGTGCAAAATACTATTTTTCTTATTATTCCATCTGATGTATTCATTTAAAAAATAATTTGCTATTACACTGAATTTAGACTCCAATATTTGTCTTTCATCAATTAAGTACTATTTCACATTTAATCTTTATTAGCAACTTGCCAAGACTAGTAAGGCCCCCCAAAATATGTGTTTCCTATTGCACAGGATTTAAAATTAGTGTAGGCAGGTGTTTTTTAAATATTATATATTTAATGTGATTTTTTGTTTTGATTTTTTTTACCATGGAGGAAAAAGTACTAGTGTCAGCAATAAGAAACAGGGATGGTCAGCCAACCAGAAATACATATTTTTGTTTTGGCTCAAGCCATATTGCCAAATCTGAGTAGCAGTTTAATTCTTGTTACTGAGCTAAGATCCAAACTGAGCAAAAGATCTACATTTTGCCCACAACTTCAACATCACCTCTAGAAAGTCTGGAAGTCTAACCTTATACTGTGACAATAAAAATACAATCAACTGAAGATCACATATGAAATTAAAGTTAAAGACTCCACTATAAAAAGAAGCAGTCATTACCTTGGCTCAATATGAAGTTAGCTGCAGCCACCAAGAAAAATTGTATTCTACTCTGTGTCGAGCTGCAGGGTTGGCTTGATAACTAACTGACAACTGCTAATTGATTGATAGCTGGAAGTTTAATGGGTATTGTGCATTGCAGAACCAAGCTTATTAACCCACCAATAAAATATGGCAAGGAATCATTAACAGATGTTAGTCAAAACTTGTTTGATATGGGTTGATAACTCTGGTCCACCTGCTACGCCAATTACAGCTGATGTGTACCATACCATACCTAATGTCTCTAGCTTACAAGACAAGTTTACAAATTCAGTTTTGATAAAGAAATTATCCTGCATCTGATAAAGTATATGCCTAAATGCTGATCTTTTTTTGTCTCTTTTGTACTTTTCAGATAAATTTTATTGAAGAAAAAAAATCAAAACATCTACTTCGAGACAGACAATTTGCTACTGATGAAATAGAAACATTATGTTAATCTTCTTTATTTCTTGGCTTCCATTTAAATTAGTTGATTACTCCTTCAGATGTTAATGAAAATTATTTACTTTCTACAACTTGACTCTATATCAAAACTGACCAAGAGAATGACAATTTTTTATGGACAAGAGATAACTAATTTTACGGTCATATATATTCTTTTTTGTAATATTTTCTGAAGACAGGACAAATGCACAAAATACTTTCTTTCCAAAACATCTCGTGGGGTTGGTGGTTCTTCCCGGGGTTTTCCAGGGTTCTTCCTCCACCAGTTATACTGGCTGCCATGTATAGCCCATCTTGTGCTGAAAAATGGCATTAAACCCAACAACAAAAACTTTCCAAAACAGCATTGTTCTTTTGGAAAGATTATGGTTGTCAAAATAACTTACAATGATTCTGCTGCACTCTATTTTCTAAAATGAAAGAAACTATATTTAATATGTTTTAATTATTTTATACTGTTGCCTGTTTCAAGCATTTTGCCACTAGTTCAAAATCTTGCTGAAAACAATGTAATGGTTTCAAAGCGAAATATCTTACTTTGTGGTTGAAAAGCTTTTCAAACTTGTGTCGTCCTATCCTGATACAGTCATACCAGGTGTTGAGGTGTAACTTAAGCAACTTGCTGGTTGTGACTGCCCCATCCACAGACTGCCCTATTTTGAGTTTCTATGGAAAACAAGAGAAACAAGCAGCAAACTTATTTTTTTTATGGTAATGCTTTTCAATATGCTCTTCACTATTTGTATTGTTAATGATGAGACCATTTAAAATGCAATTTTCTCAGGTTTAACAATTGCATCCATTCAACTATCACTCCATCCATGCATATTCATCTATCAGTCACTCCATCCATCAATGCCACTTCTTACTGCTTAAATGATGCCAAAAGGCATGAATATTAACACAAAATACTTTTTAGGGGTGTAGACATAAAGGTATGAATATTAACACAAAATGCTTTATAGGGGTGCAGACATAAAGGCATGAATATTAACACAGAATGCTTTTATGGGTGTAGACATAAAGACATGAATATTAACACAGAATGCCTTTTAGGGGTGTAGACATAAAGACATGAACATTAACACAGAATGCTTTTTAGGGGTGTAGATATAAAGGCATGAATAGTAACACAAAATGCTTTTTAGGGGTGTAGACATAAAGACATGAATATTAATGCAGAATGTTGTTTGTGGGGTGGAGACACAAAGTGACAAGACAAAATATTTAATCATGTAAGGACAAACAAACTGAACAACAGCATAATGGAGCACAAGGATTTTAACCTGGACCTCAGCTGTGTGTCACTATCAATATTTATTTAAAAATGAGAATAAAATTAAATCTTGATGCATTTTTCAAATACACATCATTTATAAACATGACCATATGCCACAGATGCCCCTTGCAAATATGATGCAATTAAACGTCAAAGTGCTAAGTCCAACAGGGGCCATAACTTCATACCATTTTGTTGGAAAGCAATAAAAATCAAACAGTTACTTGACCAAGGTGTTCTTAATATAAACCTTCAGATCAAATTCGGCTTTAATCACTCAAGTCCTTTAAAAGTTTCTGAGTGGAAATTAAAGAGCAAATTTCTAAGTATAACAGGGGCTATAACTTCTTGAAAAGGTGAAAACTGAATTTGCATTAGGTCTTCTATATGTAAAGCTATATACTAAATTTGATATCAATTCATAAAGTCCATCAAAAGTTTCTATGCAGAAATGGGTAAGACATGAATGGATGGTGGGACAGGGGCAACACAATATGCCCCTCCAGCGATAATTTGGGGGTGGGGTGGGGGTGGGTTTATGGGTTCAATACTCCTCCCAGGCCAGCCCAGGTCAATTGCCTCAGTTTGTCCTTGGCAAAGGTACTTAGCTTCCATTTCCTAGGCATGATATAGCCAACAATGTGTTAAAATTGCCATTTAAACCAACAAGAAATAAAAATTTAAACTATTTGGACTTAGGAAACTTTGCCAAAAATCATGAAATAAGTTACATAGAATGCAGACACACCAATAAATTATGTTATTTTTAGAAGCAATGAATATTTAATAAATTAAGTCTGATGTTATTTTTAGAAGCAATGAATATTTAATAAATTAAGCAGACTTACAAAACAAGTTGTGTGTATTGTACACAAGCAATGAACTTATCATATAAATAATATGCTAGTAGTGTTTATACAATGTTGCCAATTTTAGTTTACTTTCTAAGTTCCAGAAAAATTGTATGCTGATACAAATTTTGAAATTTACTGGACCTGGGAGGCATATGTACTCAATATTTCTAACCTTACTTTACAATTATTTCCAATGCTTCTTGAAATATTTATAGAAATTACCTATATTTTCATCAAGTAGCATGTATGCAAATTCTTGCCTCTGAATGGCAGCAGAAAAAAAATCATTTTTTCAAGAAATTGTAAATGTTCAAAATCTGTACACAGGTAAAAACTAAGGAAGATGAGTGAAAAAAGTACCTCTATAATTTCTTTGATATTTCCTGCATTTGACCAAAACTTGTTGAAGCTGCTTGGCTTGTGCACAAAGGAACTTTCAAACTGAAAAACAAAATATGCCACTTTCTTGTATCCAAGGAAACTGGAATTTTAATATCTGAAAAATATATTACTCATTGCCAAGAAATTGTAAACAGGAACTTGTATTAAAGTGTCATTGTACAAAATATGGATTTACACAATATAAAATAGATGGAATGATGGACAGGTGGATCATAGCTGAAATCACCAATTCACCCGACACTCATGTTGGACTGACTGACAGACTAACTGCGTATATGATACATTATAGCATAAGAAGACTAATAGAGAAGTAATTTTAACTCTTTAATAACAACTGTTTAGCATTATAAAACAGTACATAAGTATACATCTTTGGCATTCCTTGGGTCTCACCCTCCGCTGCATGAGGTTAATGTGGTAAGATGGAAGACAAGCATGCAGAATCTATGAGGCGAAATCGCCAGTATGACTGATGTCAGGGCCGAATAGCCAACATGCACTACCTATGAGGCGGAATCGCCAGTATGACTGATGTCAGGGCCAAATGGCCAACATGCCCTGTCTATGAGACGGAATCGCCAGTATGACTGATGTCAAGGCAGAATTGCCAATGTTTGACTGACTGACATAACTGTTAAGGCAGAATTGCTGCTGTATTGAGGCAGAGTCGCCATAACTTGTTATGTCTGTAAGTTGAGTGGATTGGGGACAGAATGCCCAAACGACGCTGCATGCTGAGAATGGAGCTGCAGTAGTATGCAGCGGAGAGCCCCAAGTCAGCTATCTCAACACAGCAGACCCTTGTCTCTGATTGGCTGAGCCAATCCAACTAGTGTGTGTGTCCACTGAACTGGCCTTGAACTGACCCACATAGCGAGCTTTGACTGGAATCTATTCTTTGTGTAAACATCATTTAATTACATTAAACACCTAATAGACTGTCATTCCTACAGTAGTTACAAGTTGGTTATTCTAAAATCATTATTTAAACTGAACTTAACTGAAATTATAAAACTATCAACAACTGTGAGAGTGTGTGTGTGATTTGGATTTTTAACAAAGCTTTAACAATTTTTCAGTCATATCGCTATGATGTCTGCAGTGTGGCAGTTTATAGTGATGTCTAGCACTGAGGCATCATGCCACAGACATGTAGCATCATGTCCCACCCAGTCACATTATCCTGACACCAGGCTGACCAGTCCTAACACTAACCTCTTAATGCTGAGTGCTTAGCAAGACAGCTGATAGTACCATTTTTATAAGTCTTTGGCATCACTTGGCCAGGCTACAAACCCATGACTTCAAGCATCTGAGGCAGACGTTCTAACCACTAGGCCACCGGAGCAGTCCTAAACAATTATGAATCTTGATCATAAAAAATGCAACCGAAAAAGTAATCCACTGTATGTTATAATGACACATAGTAAAATATCCAAATTTTCATGGTTTCTACAATGTTTAACTGGTTACAGCTTTTGAGTGTGTTATGCATCTGAGAAAATTAACTCAATTTTAACATTTTTATCATCGAATGCGCTGTACTCAGATCAACAATCCAATTTTCAGACATGATCATGGAAAAACATCAATAGGTCTCAAAGTATGATCCACCTGGATCAAAGCCCTTTCTTGCCATGTGAAACACGCATGGCTAAGCTTTTACTGGAAATAATCAGGAAACAAGTGTAATTGAACCTTATATGCCGGTTATGTATTTAATTAGGAAACAAATGTAAAATGAATGGTACATTATATTCCAGCTATGTACTTAATTAAGAAACAAGTGTAAAATGAATGGTACATTATATGCTGGATATGTTTTTCATAAGGAAACAATTGTAAAATGAATGGTACATTATATGCTGAATATCTGTTTCATTAGGAAATTAGTGTAAAATGAATGGTACATTGTATGCCAGATATGTCTTTCATTAGGAAATGAGTGTAAACTGAATTGTACATTGTGTGATGGATATGTGTTTTATAAGGAAATGAGTGTAAAATGAATGGTACGTTGTGTGCTGGATGTGTGTTTCATTAGGAAATGAGTGTAAAATGAATGGTACATTGTGTGCTGGATATGTGTTTCATTAGGAAATGAGTGTAAAATGAATTGTACATTGTATGCCATAAGTGTTTCATTAGGAAACGTTTAAAATGAATGGTACATTGTATGCCATACGTGTTTCATTAGGAAATGTTTAAAATGAATGGTACATTGTGTGCTGGATATGTGTTTAATATTCCTCTTTGTAGGCAGCAGTAGGATATAGTTGACTCAGGAGATTATTGACCACTGGGTCTCAATAACCTTGACCAAAGATCAAGGTATGCAGTCTTGAACTAAAGTTACTGTGCAGAAACCATTATTTTCTTATCAGACTTACCATAACCTTGACCTTTCACCTTTAGACCTCAGATCCAAAGGTTTCTTTTTCACCTTAAGTGCAAACCATCTACAAAAGTTTGTTCATGGAACTTTTCCAAAAACACAAGTTATTGTGTAAAACCCCATTTTTCTTTGAGTCAAATGGATCCTGACCAATGACCTTTTGATTTCAAAATCAATAGGCCTCTTCCATATCTTAAGTCAGGCATGTGGCCCACAATCTGGTTTTATCTGGTTACACCTGCGCCATACTGTATATATTTAAAATTAGCTATATGGTCTGTACTTTGGAGGAAGTTGCACGTGTCTGTTTGAAGTACAAACCCTCCACAAACTTTGCTCAAGGTATGTGGTTTAGAAATAAAGTGATTATGTGAAATCTGTGAAATCAATTTTAATTTCTTCATTTAGTTAGTAACCTTGATCTTTGACCCCAAAATCAACAGGATTTTTTCTTTGCCAAAATGTAAGATACCCAAAAACTTTGGTGAAGGTACATAGATGACACCTGAAGCTTCTGTGCAGAACCATTTTCAATTTTTATCAGTGGCTTTGACTTTTGACCATTTGAACTGAAAATCAATAGGCTTCTTCCCTACTGCAATAGCAAATCATCCACAAAATGGAGTTCAATGATGGAGAGCTAAAATTATTGGACAGAAACCATTTTTTCCTTCTTTCAGTCACACTGACCTGGACCTTGGATGTTCTGGCCCATAAATTGACAGACTTGTACTTTAAAGTGCATCCATCCACAAAGTTTGGTCCTGGTCTGTAATGTAGAACTACTGTTACTGTGAAAAACACAATTTTTCATCTTTCATTCACAATGACCTTTGACCTTCTGAGCCCAAAATCGATAGGCTTCTTCCTTAACCCAAATACAAGCCATCCACAAAGTTTTGTACAGGCTGATGGGGTAAAACTAAAGTTATGTGAAAATAAAAAGTCACAGACAGATGTACAGACAGACAAACATCATACAAATGTACTGACATTTCATACTCTACTTTTTGGTGGGTGTATAAGTTGCATTATTGTGACCTGCTAAGACCTTCCTTCTGCAAGCAGAGTGCACACAAACTGGCAAAAATTCCCTGATTCAACACTTGAGCATAAATGTGAGAAAAATATAATCCTTTAATATACATCAGTGTTGGATAGGAAAATTTCACCCTGTGAATCATTCTGCATCTGACACAAGGCTTCTTTCAATATGCATCAGTACCAGACAGGAAAATTCCACCCTCTGGATCTGACCCTTGAGTGGAATTTTCCTATCCTACACCAATGCATATGAAAAATTCTATTCATCCTTGTCTATCTGTTGGTAACACTTATGTTTTGAAAGCATTTGTGTACACCATTGGTATTATAGAAAAGTTGCACCCCAGAGAGTTATACAACATCCTTCAAAAACATGTAAATGTGGTGTACATTTTAAAGTTCAGTGATTCTGGGTTTACACAGAATTATTTGCCACAAACTGGTTTTTAGAGAATGGCTACTACAGGTTGATGATACTAATAAGTGGTTCAAAGGAATGCAGACTTCTTGGGAAATGCATACCTTGTCCCTGGCCCACTGTATGCAGTGTTCAATATTTGCAGGAAATGACTTGAGCGTGCAGTAGGGTACTTCCTCATCTGGTGGATCTCTCTGAGGAAAAGAAAGGAGTTATTCATAAAAGGTATTTTTTTTTTTGGTTCTGGTGCTTCATGGCACACTCTGGGTATTCTGGCATGTGTGTCAATGCACACTCTGGGTTATGGGCAAAACTTCTATGGCACCTACTCTTTTTGAATACCAAGGAAAGGATCTTTTACTCACACTGGGTGTGACTCGCCCTGCAGAAAGGCAACTATTTCTCTCTCCAATCCAACATATGGCTCACCGTTTAGCATCATACCTGTCTAACATATGATGCTAACTTAAGTATTTGGAAAGGAATTTTTTTGGTATATTATTTTTCTCTGAGAATACTTACCATATTATGTTAACAATCGGAAAAAAACTCTGCTAATTTCCAAATTCAGACCTCCAGAAAATACAAAAATCTTCTGTTTATACATTATATGGATGAAGAAAATTACTTATAAAAATTGTCTACATTTGCCCCCACTAGATAGTTATCATATAACGGATGTATACCAGTTTAAAGTTGAGCAAAACCAACAACAGGATATTTGCATTGGTAGGGAAGGTTGGGGGGTGGGGGAGAATTAATGGTAACATGTGGGAAGAATTAATATTAACATGCGAGAAGAATTAATAGAAATGTGTAGGAAGAACAGTAACATCTGGGAAGAACCAATAGAAATGTGTGGGAAGAATTAATAGTAACATCTGGGAAGAAATAATAGAAATGTGTGGGAAGAATTAATAGAAATGTGTAGGAAGAATTAATAGTAACATCAGGGAAGAATTAACAGAAATGTGTGAGAAGAATTAATAGTAGCATCTGGGAAGAATTAATAGTAACATGTGGTAAGAATTAATAGAAATGCATGCAAAGAATTAGTAGTCACATGTAGGAAGAATTAATATTAAAATGTGGGAAGAATTAATAGTAACCATGTGGGAAGAATCAATAGAAATGTGTGGTAAGAATAAATAGAAATGTGTGTGAAAAGAATCAATAGATATGTGTGGGAAGAGTTAATAGTAACATGACTGAGCAATCAAGGAAAAACATAATTTACTAAAAAATATATCCTTCACCAATGAATACGTTACCTGATCACATTAACAATAAGTGAATAGGTAAGAGGAGGAAATTCCAGAGCATCAGGGCCTATACAACTGCACACTTGAGAAAAGGATGTATTTTTCTCAAGTGACGCAAGTACATCTGGAAAAATATGAACTTATTATCATGCAAACAAAACCCTGTGGGGTTCTGTACATGAATGTTGCATTATGGGTGAATCCAGCAAAAGCTATAAACTCAAAACAAAAGTCAAGCTGTCATGAAAAGAGCCTGATAACCATCTGGACAGCCACTAGAGGCCTCAAGATTCAACTCTCAATTTTGCAATAACCATCTTGAGTCACTTGGCCTGAGCTTGATAGGTCATGCCTTTCTTTCAGCCTTAACAGGCAGAAGAGCTGTTGACAGGTGTCACAGACGTTCTCCATGTGCCTCAGATAGCACTTAAGTGCTAGAACTGGATCCTACAGATTTGCCTCCCTTGAAGGGGCTATTAAAGAGAAAGGCTGAATGATTATTTTCTGATTGATTGCATGGCAACCTGTTCCTACAGGCAAAACCAGGATGGAGTAAAAAAAAAAATGTCCTCAGACAGGGCATGCAGCTCACTTAACTTGAATGATGAATCTAGAGCTATTAGGAAGCAAGTCACAAAAGCCAAACACAGGCTCAAACTGGAGCAAGTTCAGACAAGTCAAGATTCAGGAGTGGTTCCTTTCTGGGAAGCAAGGTGAGCAAACTGGTGCTGGAAAGTTCCAAATAAGACCACAGGTGTGAATGTGTGACCAATATCTACTCTCCCATGATGATTAAATATGTCATATATATATATATATATATAAACTATGGAACTGAAGGTAGAAGTGTGTGTGTGTGTGTGTGTGTGTGTGTGACATCACTGTCTTCACATCAGTTGATGAAAATGCTCCACATAATCTTCCTGGGAATATCTATCATGAAACTGAGTATATCATTCACTCAGGTTCTGTCACATCAGAAGTGATCAGTAAGAACCAACCTGCAAGTCTGGCCCCTCATCCCCTCAAACCTACACGACAGGGCATTAGCAGCCAAGGATCCAGGAATGGAGAGACAAAGATCAGTAGTTTGTGGTTCCACCTTGTCGCAGAAAGATCTCTTATCAGGGGATCTATAACAGGTGTATAACTCACCTCAATTTCCTACTGGTTTTTGAGACCAGAAAGAGTCTAGAATAAAAACCTGGAAAGTTTCACTTCCAAACTATCTCCACTGCCTGCTCCTTCTGGAAAATGTTTGCCTTTATGAGATCACTTTGGACATCAGTCATGAAAGGGGATTAATGGGGTGGGAACTGGATAAATAGGATCTATAGCCCCTCCTAAACGACTTGGATCACCCAATTATTTTGCAGGAAGAAGCTAATCTAAATTAGTTGAAAAAGGTTGAGTCTGACCCCCACAGGAAGGTTGCCAGAGGGCAGGAGTAATGGGGAGTCATTGTCAAGTACTAGAAAGAAGGCTTGGAGGAGGAGAAACTAGCTTTTCTCTACCCCTTCCTAGCTTGCCTACAGAATGTAGGGTCTGTGGCCACCTAAAATTCACTTGGCTGTGAATCTACTGTTGCTGTTGAAGCCTTTTGCCAACAATCATCCCTTTTCTGGTACTACCCCTTATCTGGCTGAAAGGAGGAAGGCATGGACAATGATAGCTGAAGCAGCAACTCATGTCCTTCCTGCTTTCTAATCTCCTCAATGCAACCCTCAAGCAAATGAAGAGTTTCTCTGCAAAAACTGCAGGAAGCAGTAAGGGCATTAGCCATTGCACGATGCACATCCCTATTAACAAACCTGACTATAAGGTACCCTGATTCCCATGTATGACTGTTGACTGTCAAGCAGATTCACAATCCAATAAACTTGATCCCTGATCCATATACCTTTAACCAGGTTGGCCAGACAGCTGGACAGATTGTTCAACAACCAGGATGGCATATGATTGCTAATATGGGTCTTTCAAGCAATAATTGCTGGTGAAGTCTGATTGTAATCCCATGTGCCTGGTCTTACTGGTATGATAGTCAAGCACAGTGAGAATGGGAACTTATGCCTGGTGTGGTGCCAAAAAAGGGAGTGAAATCTTCCCTCTACTCTGCAGTCTGCCATTATCTAGCAGAAAATTCGTAAGAAGTTTCAATATTGCAAGAAGCTTGCTGTCTCATGTGACACATTTGATATTCTACTAAGGCCAGGGTAGGGTCTGTTGTAAAAATATCTGCAGAGCTGGACAGTGGTAAATATAACCTTCATCGTTGACTTACTGCCATTTGAAAAGTTTGACAAAAACTGGCCAAAAGTATGAACAAACTCACCCAAATGCACAAATGATCTAGATGTATTAAAAATGATTAAATCACCAAGAAATATAGATGTATGGCTTCAAATACGGAAGAAATGTCAAATGGATTCATGAATCACACTGAACTGTACTTGCTGTCCAGAGTGAAAGCATAAATGGGTAGATATTCTGTATAGGAGTGACCACCTAGTTGGAGCAAGGGTGATAATTTGTAAGAGTTATTTCCCATGAGCTATAGAATTTGCAGATGAATTTTTTTTTTTTCCTGTTCGGGGAGGCTTGGATTTGGGAGGCAATGATTAGGTAATGTATTAGGAGAAACACAATTTCTTGTTCCCAGGTCAATACATGGTATGTAAGAAAGAATGCTGATTCCAATAACAAGCCTTTTAAGATACTTTACCGATAGTTTTTCTTTAAAAATGTTCCTTTATTTCTTGTACACGTACATTTTGATGCAATTTCTTTTAGAGTTCTTCATTTTAGTTATTATTCTCACTACTTATAACTGGCTAATATTCAACTGCAGAAATGGATTTACTCATGCAAACTATATTATATGTTCATTTTATGGCAAATCAGACATTTATTCTAAACAGCATCAACAGGGGAGGAAAAACGGTGCACAGCAGCCCTAGGCATCCAAATTTTGGCTTGTGACTGGACAACCAGATTCTGGCTCCCAATAGTTTATGAATAATTTGTTTGTTCTGATGAAGGATCAGTAATACGGGGCTCTGAATTCACAAAAGCTGAGAATAATTATACCAGGTTTACTTTATGCTCAATAATTACACATGTTCCTAATTTAATGCCATCACTTGATTAAATGTAAATAAATGAGGCCAAACTTCATTAATCCAACCAGTGACACCATGCCTTTATATGCATACACATCTGCTCACTTGAATCATCAAAGCAAAACAAAACAAGTGCATATATGTCACAGTTTCCAACTACAACCAGCAAATATTAATCTGCTATTTCCATTTAATTTTGACCACACAATAATTTTTGCAATGTAAACAAGCAATATCTACATTAACAGTTATAATAAATTCATACTAAGCATAAGACTGTACTTGGATTGAAGTTCAATGACATAAGCACATTTGGATTCCTGCCACAGGTACTCAGGAAGATCTCTTATGTAAGGAATTTACTTCTTGTCATAAATGATAAGTGATTTAATAAGGCTCACTACACAATGAAATAACCATAACTCTTAGCTAACTGCTCACCAACTGCATTTGAATTGCAGAAATAACCACTGGTGTCCGATTATTTGTTTTGCTTTTCAAGCAATTAGTAAAGGCTGTTGATCAAGATTTATTTTCTTTTCTTTATGAAATGCTGCAGAGCTAAAGAATGTTTATTTATTTTACCTTTTTGATAATATATGGTATCATTTGATATAAACAAAGTAGAAACAAATAACATGGCATTTTAATTTCATATTAGATGAGAATATGATACTATTCCTTGCTGTCTGATCCACGTTATTCTTCATTTAATGATTGTTTTAAATCTTTATGTGATGTAAAGAATATGCAAAAAACTGAATTATATAGTTTAAGTGGATCTATGGAAATCTGAGGCAGCCAAGTAGCTTTGTTTGTTTGTAGCTTTGTTTAGAGACTGTACAAAAGTTTATAAGACCTGAAAACACCAGGGCAAAACTGCTGGGTTTTTTCTAAGGGTTTTCTGTATAATGAAGTATATTTTTTCTAATCAAGAACAAACTGTCAATTGTGTCCTTATACCTAAGTACAGGTAATGCTTTTAGCAAATTTAATGCATTATGATGTGTTTACAAAATGAATTTAAACTTGTATTTTCTCTTAGGATTATATGTGATGACCGAGACCAATTTAACAAATTTGACAAGCCTTCATGTCAGAAATTATTCTATCAAATTTGGTCATATTCTGTTCAGTGGTTTTTGAGAAAAGCCATTGAAAGCTTTTTCAATCTTCAGTAATAGTTCTGACATCTGACAAGTGATTGGCATTGTTTGCAAACATTTCATTTATGCTAGGAAGATTTGTCAATTTTTACCAATTCTCTTCAGCATTTTCTGAAAAGTTGTTTAAAGGTTCCTCTATTTTTACTAAGGGTCTGCTTATTTCATCACAGATTAGCATCAATTGTACAGTTTGAAGGGTCTTCTTGCTGGGATGTTCCCTGCCAAATTTGGAAGAAAATGGTTGCTGGTTTTAGATAACCTGAAATACAAATGCTGACAAAAACCATGCATGCAGGGCCAGGGAAACTTAATATCATCTAATACTGTCAATTAGAAACAACCAGTAAATGAAAAAAAAGTCTCCCAAAGTTAAAAATACAAGGACAAAATTGATGTTATTTGCATGTTCTGAGAGATTTTGTTATACTGAAATTTTCTATTTTCAATCAAGAAGAAGCCGTGATTAATTATGTTCCTTTTATAAGTACCAGTAATGTTTGTAGTAATTTGTATTCCTTTCAATGTTTTTGTTTGACTGAATTTATACTGTACATGTGTTTCAATCTAGAGGTAACAGCAATGTGTGTGTGTGTGATTTAGATTTTTAATGTAACTTTAAAAAAATTTTCAGTTATATCTCTACGATGTCTGCAGTGTGACAGTTTATAGTAATGTCTAGCACTGGGGCATCTTACCACAGACATGTTGCATGATGTCCCACCCAGTCACATTATCCCGACACCAGGCCAACCAGTTCTAACACTAACCTTTTAATGCTGAATACCAAGCGAGGCAGCTGTTATTACCATTTTTTAAAAAGTCTTTGGTATGACTCAGCTGGGGTTCGAACCTGCAACCTCCTGCATTCGAGGCGGACACTCTAACTGCTAGGCCACCGGAGCGGTTAGAGCTAACAACAAGGATCCCTAGATGTTTCAAGGTCATGTAAAGTTGGGACAAGGTCAAATCTGCTTCAATGACAATTTTTTCCTTTGAAAATCAAGTGAGTGAATCAAACTTTAAAGGTATTGTTTGTCTGTCTTTGCTGGCAAGTTTGAAGAGCAAAGATGCAAGCCATTTTATTGAGAGTCTATTCAGGCATATAGATATTGAGATTTATCACAAAATTAACAACAATTTTTATTGATTTGCACATCCACTGGCCATCAATAATAAAGAATTAAATCTGAAAAGGTTTTGGTTACTCTGCATGGCATTAAGTTTCTTCCAATTGCATCAGATGTTCTGAGTAGATTTTAGTCTTATGAGGTCTATGTTAGGGTCAAAATGACACTTGAGACTTTAAATATCTTTTAATTTCTGGTTACATAGTTTTTTTATTTTCTGGGTTGATTTTATTGAAATTTATGAAGGAAAAATTTGTGATTAGAAAAGGATGTTTCATATGATTTGTTTTTTTTTGAGGTTTCAGTCTTGACAAGTTTCACTGAAAATAATCTAAAACAAAGGCATTCTGATTTTTTGTTGAATACCACAATACACCAATATCTTCAAGAAGCCCTTGTTACATCCATTATAATGTTATTAAAAATAAACTGATACATCTGAAGTCTAAAAACACTTAAGTGGGATTCTCCATGAAGAAGATTACATTTCATATGTATAAATGGAACAAATACAACTTTATTGTAAATATCTGCAACTTACCTGACTAACATATGACTCTGTGAGATGAGGCACAATGACCTGAGTGTGACCTTTAGTTCCCATGGTACCTGACTCTAGCAGTGGTCTCTGACTGGTCACACATCTGCTGTCAACATACCGTCTGGCTTCTACATTGTCTAGAGCATTCACCACGAGGTCCAAGTTCTCATAAAATCTGTCTGGATATGTACTGTCTTCTGTCTGGGGGCAAACTGAAATGTGGCAAGCATATTTATTCCTATTTATATGTATGAAGTTGAAACAGCAGCAATTTACAACTTCCATGCATTCATATTATTTTTATGAGACTTAAATCAAATATAAACTAATTAAAAAGCCCCCCCCCCCATTAAATCTGGACATTATTCTGTCTCAAAATTCTCCTATTTTTTTTAGGGCAGGTTTTTTCATTTTGTTGTATACCTCAGAACTAACATGCACTTACTGTGCACAGCTTTTAAACTTGTGCTGGACTTTACCCAGGATTTAAGTGTTTAAAAAACAAATACCATGGAATCAACACAAATTTATCTTTTCTGCAAATTTTCTTATATTGTTATAAGTAGGTCAACTTAAATTGATTCCCTATATTCTGAACTTTCAAAGATATTTTGTATGGACTCTGCACTTTATCCAGAGTGTGAAATCTATTGTATCAGAGAGAATTTTGAAGTTTTACAATCTGATTTTACTTTTAAGTTCAATAGTACGTAAACAGACAGATAATCAAACCTTAGTAATGTTCAAATATATATGTAATCATGGACAAAGGACAGTGACAAACAATAATAGATGGTCACGCATACAAATGACTGGACAATATACAGAGCTATTTCAATGACTCATTTAACAAGATAAGTTATATGACAAATCTGGACAGGTACTGTAAGAACATACCTTTGTTCTGCTGGGGAACAATGTGAAGATCTGCAAGAAAACCAAAAATAAAGTTCATGTATGTAGGTAGCATACATGTAAGTAAGAAATCAAACTGATCACCATAATTTTGGTTTGGTATAGTAAGTGCCTTGAAAAAAACACACTTTCTTACTTTAATGCTTCTGGTTTAAAAAAACTGACAGTTCTTATTTATTATTTTGTGACACTGCATATACATTACATCAAATTGAGTGGATAACACACACACACACACACACACATACATATACACACACATATGGCAGATTGGTATCATTTGTAAAAACTTCAAAGGTTTTCATTTCAGGATGTTTTCTATCAAGTTGTTTGGTCAAATTGTACTGAGTAGTTTTGGAGAAGAAGTCAATGATGGTTTATCTATTTATAGTAACAGTGGCCATATTTGATGGTGGATCCACATATTTGAACAAATTTGAGAGGTCTTCATCTAATGGAAGATTGGTGTCATTTATACAACTTTCAAGGGCTTTATGCCAGGATACTTCACGTCAAGTTTGGCTACAGGAGGCCTGGAGGTTTTAAAAGGATGAAAATGTGAACTGTTGATGGATGATAAATAGACATTTCTAATTTTGGAAACAGCAGCCATATTTAATAGTTTATTGGCAGTCTTTGTACAAATCTGAAAGGTCGTCAGGTTAAAATGTTTTGTATCAGATTAAATGAAACACTCTTCAGCATTTTTTTAGAAAAAAATATTTTAAGTTTTTTTAAAAATAGCCATATTTAATGGTATATTGATATCCTCTATATAAACTTAAAAGGCCTTTCTGTCAGGATGCTCTAAGCCAAGTTTGGTTGAAACTGCTCTGGTAGTTTTTTTTTCTTCTAGCTCAAAATAGCAATTGTTGTTAGACACTGGACAATGGACAATCCACACCTGACCATATGAAAAGCTCACTTGGCCAACAACAATATTAAAAAAATAAGAGTTCCAAGTTGGCTGATAATCATTTACCTAAGGTGGCACTCTACAGTTTCATATTTTGCATAGGTGAATTGTAAAGAAAAAGAATTTCCCCAGGTTTCCTCCCTGGTTATACTGGCTATTTAATAAAGACCTTGTATATCTTAGGTATTGTTCAAAGAACCTTTAATTCCCGTTATTTTGGTATATGATTGATGGGCGTAATATGGGTTATAGAGTATACAGCTTGGCCTTAATCCAGATGTGCATCTTTCAAAAAAGTGCTAGCTCCACTTGGGTCATTTTCACTTCCTGAACTTCAGAGGTAAATTGTTTTAAAAAAAGCGGACAACTTTTTTACATTTTATATATTTAGTAATTCATTCATTGCACTTTCAGAAGCTGATATTGTCTAGTCTGGCAAAATTCATTTTCCCTATTTTAACAGCTGCTAAGGATAGTGTACTTAAGACAAATTCAGGCTGATTTTTTTTAGCACAAGGGAGCAGTCATTTTACTTAGCAGTGTGCTTAGATCATGTACAATTTCCAAAAGTACAATATCCAAAGAAATGTCAGCCACATTACATCAAAGTAGCATAGAGGTATGCCAACATTCTCTCCACTGTGCATGTTTTAAATGCAAACAACTTGACCTTACATATGTCACTCTCTCAAAAGTACATAATAACTGGTGAGCACATAGGTATTATTATTGAATGATTTAATTTTGATTGTATGGCTGAAACATTTAAGTCGCAAGCATCAAAACAGTCCTTTTGAATATAATTCTCCTGTATTTCCCCCCAAAGAACAGTATTTATTAGTGTCAGAATCTCAAACAAGTCCAGCCCACCCCACCCCCCTTATGATAAAAAGTGAGCTAGTTTAAAAATGCACATTACATTTTGTCAACACAGCAACCAGTGTTATTTTGAAAGACAGGAACATGAAACTAGCCAGAATTATTCCTGAGATGTCAACAATAAATTTTACAGTTTGAAAAGGGATGGAACAGATGAGGTTCATAAAGGTCAAAGGTCAAAGGGTAAAATATTTGCTTACTGTTTAATATGAAGGAAAGTGAATTTGCTTTGTCATCATTTATTTTTTAATTTCATTCCCAATAAATGAAAAGAAACATTTTCACCATATATTTCTTTTACTCAATGCAACAGTTTTAAATTTAAGTTGACTTTATTTCTATATTCTAAGACTTCTAATTTCCCCATAATTAAGGTCACTACTCACACAAACATGCCTCATGGTAAATTATGTAAGCAAGAGCAAAATAAGCATAATTAGCTTATTTTCATGCTTAGCATCAATGTTAATGTACCATTTTATTCAGAACATCATACATAATAATATGAAAATAAGAAAAATAATTGCATAAATGCTTATATTTGTTTTAAGGTGGTGCTCTACATTGTCATATTTTGCACAGGGTTAGAATTTTAAAGAAAGTAAATTTCCCCAGGTTTCCTCCCTGGTTATACTGGCTATTTAATAAAGACCTTGTATATCTTAGGTATTGTTCAAAGAACCTTTAATTCTTGTTATTTTGGTATATGGTTGATGGGTGTAATATGGGTTATAGAGTATACAGCTTGGCCTTAACCCAGATGTGCACCTTTCAAAAAAGTGCTAGCTCCACTTTGTCATTTTCACTTCCTGAACTTCAGAGGTAAATTGTAAAAAAAAAGAGCTGATAACTTTTTCTACATTTTATATATTTAGTAATTCATTCATTGCACTTTCAGATGCTGGTACTGTCTAGTCAGGCAAAATTCATTTTCCCTATTTTAATAGCTGCTAAGGATAGTATACTTAAGACAAATTCAGGCTGATTTTTTTTAGCACAAGGGAGCAGTCATTTTACTTAGCAGTGTGCTTGGATCATGTACAATTTCCAAAAGAACAATATCCAAAGAAATGTCAGCGACATTACATCAAAGTAGTACAGAGGTATGCCAACATTCTCTCCACTGTGCATGTTTTAAATGCAAACAACTTCACCTTACATACGTCACTCTCTCAAAATTACATACTAACTGGTGAGAAGCCCCCTAAATGACATCTCCCCAAGAGTCAAATGCAACAGCAGTTTGCCAAGAAATCTGGATCAGTAGGATGTTTTGTGTAGAAATTTCTCCCAATTGTATGTTTCAGGGCTTCTCTACCTTTTGTGTCTACATCCATTTTTGATGGCACATCAGCACCACTTATCCAATATTGAAATGTATTTATGCCAGTATGTTCTCCATCTTTCAATTCTGTTTAGCTTTTTTACACAATTTTCAATTTTTAGTAACATGGTCATATTTGACAGCAGGTCAGCATCATTTGTATAAACCTGAAATGCCTTCAGGATGCTTATGCCATATTTTATAAAAATTATGTTAAGTGGATTTTTAAAAGGTGTTTCAAAGTTTTTCTTTATTTTGAAATGGTCATGATATTCTATGTCGGATAGGCACACTTGCAGAAATTTGAAACCTCAATGCAGGGTGCTTTTAATCAAATTTGGTTAAATTCTGTTGAGTAATCTTGAAAAGTGATTTTTCTGTAATTAGAAACAGTAGCTGTATTCCATGGCAAGTCAGCATCATTTGCATAAATTTTAAAGCCCTTTATTCCATAGTGTTTTCTGTCAAATTTAGTCAAGTTCTGTTTGACAGACTTTAAGAAGCCGTTGAAAAGAGTTTATAATTTTATAAATAGAACCCATAACTGAGGTTAGATCTGTACCCATCAGAATTCCCTTCATGCCAGATAATTTTCTGTCACATTTGGTTAAATTCTGTAAACCTGGTTTTTTGAGAAAGCCTTTAAATTTTGATTTCTATTTTTAGTAATGGCAGCTATATTTGATGGCGGACTGGCCTTGGTTGTACCAACTTGAAATCTGTTTAAGAATGTTTTCTATGAAGTTTAGTCAAATACTGTTGAGTGGTCTTGAGAAGAACTTATTTTTATTTTTCATCTTAGTAATGGTAACCTTATTGATGGCAGACTGGCAGACTGTTTTCAAATTTGAAAGGCCTTTAAGCAAGAAACCTTACTGATGGCAGACTGGCAGACTGTTTTCAAATTTGAAAGGCCTTTAAGCAAGAAACCTTACTGATGGCAGAATGGCAGACTGTTTTCAAATTTGAAAGGCCTTTAAGCAAGAATACTTTTTGCAAAATCTGGTAAAATTTGTTCTATTTATCAGTTTTTGAGAAGAAATAGTTTAAAGGTTTTTCTATTTTTAGTAAATGTGACCATGGAACTTGGTGCATCATTTGAAATGCCTTCATGCCAGAATGCCCTCAGTTGAATTTATAACAATTCCGCTGAGTGATGCTGAAAAGAAGTCATTTGAAGTTTTCTTTTCCATTTTTAGTAACTGTGGCCATATCTGATGGCAGATTTATATTACTAGTACAAATACTTCCTGTCAAATCTGCTGAATTTCTGTCATTCAAAAGTTGTTCTATTTTAAGAAACAGTGCCCATTTTTGATGATAAACTAGTTAAATTTGTGAAACAATTTTACTCCATGTTCTCCACCAAATTTGTTTAAATTGTTGTAGTGGTTCTGAAGAAGTTTAAAATAGCAATTCTCATGGATGATGCATGACAGAAATAAATACTGCACTACAGGTGATGCACACTGGATACAAAGCCATACCATATGTTTACTTTGGCTTGTGGCCAGGTGAGACAAGCCAAACACTTAAATCCTATAAGCTTCTCACTGACAATGATTAAATTGTGCCAAATTACTGCTGCCACTATAAACAAGTGCAAATTGAGAGCAGATTTGGTGTACCTGGGTTAATCTGCAAAACTGATTCAGCTGCAGTTACACTTTTTGGCTTCTGAAAGAAAAAAAAAAACATAATCATGTCAAACAGAACTGACAATTTACCACCATCTAATCTGCAACTAGTATCATTCACTTAATAGGACAAAATCAGAGAATTCATATTACATAGTTACATATGAGCACATAAGCAACTACTGTTAGTTTTCCAGTCTTTTTAGCCAGGACAGATGAGGCAGGAAACAACACAAAACTAAAGCAGTGCCTAAACATCTCTGAGAACAAGTTTTGCTCCAATTAAAACTGATGAAGTAAATTTATTTGTTATCCAGAATTTTGGTGACATTCAAAAAGTGATATCTGTAACATTTATCAATGAAGGAATCCTTTTTACAAGTAACTGTTTATGCATATGCACAGTAGTCTTTGGAATGCAATAAGTCACTTCAAAGAATTCTAGAATTAAAGAA
The DNA here is from genome assembly GCA_016617855.1 of Megalonaias nervosa. Classification (NCBI taxonomy): domain Eukaryota; kingdom Metazoa; phylum Mollusca; class Bivalvia; order Unionida; family Unionidae; genus Megalonaias; species Megalonaias nervosa. The sequence continues at coordinate 63,035 of JAECUM010011730.1, read as the reverse complement.
ACACCTGATGATCCACATGATGGCAGATGACTGATTTGATGAATAATCAGCAAACAAAACTAAAACTAAAATCTGCTTGGTACAGCACTGAAACACATATTAACAAAGTGACTATTATCAGCTAGAAATAGAACCCCCAGCAAAATATCCAAACACTTCTTTTCCAATTTCTGATCCACTTATCCATCCATATGTTTCCATCATATTAAATCCCTACCTAATATTTACACTTTTCATAAAGTAAAGTAACAAAACAAGATCACCATCTCTCATTCAGTACGAAAAGATCTGACCTACAGGTATCGGGATGGGCAGAGAGGTGATGATACTGAGAAGTTGATTAAAAGTTTTAAAAAATACGCTGGTATTTCTTCCAGTCTAGTTTGTCATTATCATCTTTTAATATGATCTGTCATTATGATTTCTTAATATGATCTGTGCTATCATTATGGTCTGCTGGTATGATCTGTTCTCAATATATGTTAAAAAATATCTTCTATCTGGCAACTATATGTAAAACACCTGACAAAACACCATTTTTCAAACAAGGCAACTTTTTGAAAGACAAAAATATGTCACGCCAGAATTTTTAATTATATTAAAGGACTCATGTGAATAATTGTAAAGAATTAGAAAATCATTAGACATTGGACCTTACTCATTTGTGCCTTATTTTCTCTTTATTCAATTACTGATGAAAATAGAATCAACCAATTATTCTGCAATCTGATATCCAAATGAAGGAGAGTTTATACTTTTGCTGTAGTCACAGCTGATGATGTTAATCATATCATACTTTTCAAACATGAAAACAGGTAAAATACCACAGCTGCTGATGTTACATGCCACATCATACTTTTCAGACACAAAATCAGGTTAAACACTACAATTATTGATGTTACATGTCATACTTTTCAGACACAAATACAGGTTCAACATTTAAATGATGTTTTAGTATCTCCTCATTTAAACTATTACACTAAAGAGATACCACATGGCAAGATTACTTACTCGTATATGGTGAGGCCTGAACAAAAACTGTCTGTTAAGATTGGATTTCTCAATCAGATCATTATCTGTAATAACAATCTGAAAATAAAACAAAAATTACAGATTTCCAATTAATATTATTTAAAAGACATAAAAAAAGGTGACTCTTTGATTATTCATAATAATTGTGTCCCTACATTATTAAATGCTCATTAAAATGAATGATATCACTGGGCATGACATAATAAGGTACAACTAGATCATGGCACCCATTTCAAGCAAGACATATTGATGTACAGCTAGATCATGTCACCTGTTCCATGCAGGATACATTGGAGTACAGCTAGATCAAGGCACCCATTCCACAAAAGACATATTTGATTTAAAGCTGGATCATGGCACCTGTTTCTGGCAGGACATACTGAGGTACAGCTAGACCATGGCACCTGTTTCATGCAGGAATATACTGAGGTACAGCTTTCATGGCACCTGTTTCATGCCAGACATACTGAGGTACAGCTAGATCATGGCACCTGTTTCATGCAGGACATACTGAGGTACAGCTAGATCATGACACCTGTTTCATGCAGGACATACTGAGCTACAGCTAGATCATGGCACCTGTTTCATGCAGGACATACTGAGCTGCAGCTAGATCATGGTACCTGTTCCATGCAGGACATACTGAGGTACAGCTAGATCATGGTACCTGTTCCATGTAGGACATACTGAGGTGTAGCTAGATCATAGCCTCTGTTCCATGCAGGATACACTGGGGTACAGCTAAATCCTGGCATCCATTTCACACAAGACATACTGAGGTACAGCTAAATCATGGTGCCTGTTTCACGCAGGACATACTGAGGTACAGCTAGATCATGGCACCTGTTTCATGCCAGACATACCGAGGTACAGCTAGACCATGGTGCCTGTTTCATGCAGGACATACTGAGGTACAGCTAGATCATGACACCTGTTTCATGCAGGATACACTGGAGTACAGCTAAATCAAGGCACAGATTTCAGACAAGAGATACTGAGGTACAGCTAAGTCATGGTGCCTGTTTCATGCAGGACATACTGAGGTACAGCTAGATCATGACACCTGTTTCATGCAGGACATACTGAGGTACAGCTATATCATGGCACCTGTTCCATGCAGGATACATTTGAGTACAGCTAAATCATGGCACCCATTTCACACAAGACATACTGTGGTACAGCTAAATCATGGCACCTGTTTCATGCTGGACATACTGAGGTAAAGCTAAATCATGGTACCTGTTTCAAGCAGGACATACTGAGGTACAGCTAGATCATGGCACCCATTCCACATAGGACATATTGAGATGTACAGCTAGATCATGGCACTTGTTCCCCATAGCTTGTTAAATATGTATGACTAATCTCTGAACAGACATGAAATATGAACAAGAAGCCCAAAGTGAGCCCAAGATTGGTCATCTCACTGACATCAACCTTGAAGCAATATGCAAGAGCAGTAGGAAAAGAAATTTGGGTTGGTAGGAAGCTTGATTGGTTATGAAAAATTGTTTTTTAAGTTTTTTTCCACCATCTTTAGCCATTCTTGATGACAGGTAAGCATTATTTGTATAAAATGTTTAACCTTTAAAAACCAGGATGTTTTCTGCACAATCGTATCTAATTCTGTCAAGTGGTTTCTGATATTTTTATATTTTCAGTAAACAACAGCCATATCAGACAACAAATCTCCATCAATTGTAAAAAAATTACAAGACCTTCATGCAAAATGCTTTCTGTCAAATTTCTTCAAATTATGTTTGGAAGTTTTTGAAAAAACTCTTTAAAAAGCATTTCTATTGTTAGTAACAGTGGCCATATTGAATGCAAGGATCAGCATCATTTGTACAAACTTCAAAAGCTTATATACCAAAATATTTTTTTCAAACTCTGGTCAAATTATGTTGTTTAAACATATTTTTATTTTTAATAATGCAGGCCATACCTGACATCAGATTGGCATAATCTGAATCAAATGAAGAACTTCATGCCAAAATGCTCCCTGCCTTACTTGGTTCAAATTGGTCCAGTGGTTCTGAGAAAATTAAAATGCCAATTTTGCTGAGAAATGATGGATGACACACTGAATGCATCACCATACCTTACACTCACTTGGCCTAATGGCCAGGCAAGCTAAAGGATGACACACTGAATGCATCACCATACCTTACACTCACTTGGCCTAATGGCCAGGCAAGCTAAATAAAAATGAAGACTGAACAAGGACACACTTCAATTTAGCTTAAAACTCTAAATGATAACTGCTGCTTTAATTAATTACACTGGCAAAAATAAATCATAACTGCCAAGAACATCATTCCAAATATATACTTTTTTCACAATACATACATATTACACTGGACCAAATTACAAATCAGGTTACTATGGCAATGCAAACAATGTTTTGGTATTGTGGGGTTTAATGCACATGATACAAGGCGGCCAGTATATTTGATGGCAGAAGAATCCAAGAAGACCCTAGGAAAAACTTCTGACCCACAGGAAGCTACTAGCAAGTTTTCTCACATACCCAGAGCACCATAAAAAAGCAAACAAACAATGCAAACTCTATCTACTTTATGAGCAAACTACATGCACTTTCATCATCATTATCATCATCATTACCATCAAGCCCTTAACCCAAGAGGTCGATGGGGCACCACAGTTGACTTTGCAACCAATTCTCTCCATCTTTCCCTGTTCTCTACTGCCCTTTGGGAATCTCCAAATCCCATGCCTGTCCACTCCTTAATGTTGTCTTCCCACCTCTTTTTCTGCCTGCCTCTTCTTCCGCACCCTCGCACTGTCCCTAGCAAGATTGTTTCTGCCAATCCAGATGATCTTAAGACATGACCGTACCACTTCAGTTTGAGCTTTTTACAGTGGTCAAGAGGTCTTCATAGGATCCAATGGCTCACTGGATCCTGTTGTGGATTTCTTCATTGGTTACATGGTCAATGTATGAGATGCCCAAGATCTTGCGGTAGCATCTCATTTTGAAGGTTTAAATCCTTCTTTGTAGATCTGATGTTAGCATCCATGTTTCACACGCATACAGAAAGATAGATATGACAATTGAGCACATCAGCCTTATTCTGGAACCAAAAGCAATGTTGGTATCTTTCCATATTGGTATCAACCTTGCTATTGCTGCTGTTGTCTGGGGAATCCTGCAAAGTAGTTCTGGTTTGGAGCCCTCGTCTGTGATAATTGATCCCAAGTACTTAAAGCTTGTGACTCTTTCCAGCTTCTGTCCACTGACCTTTATTTCTGCACTGATGCCATTGGTGTTGTTTGTCATCAGTTTGTTTTTTTCAGCGCTAATCTCCATACCATATGCTGTGGAGGTTGTGTTGAGGCGCTCAACCAAGTCTGCCAGTTCTTTTTCATCTCCTGCTAAACCATCAATATCATCTGCGAAGGGAAGGTTGGTGATTGTTCTTCCTCCAATGCTGACAGTGCCCTTGTGGTCATGCAAGGCATCTTCCATGATCCTTTCCAGGAAAATGTTGAAGAGTGTAGGTGACAGTATACATCCCTGCCCGACTCCAACTGTTGTTTGAAATCAGTCTCCTCTGCTGCCATTGACGAGGACAGCACTGGTGGCTTTGTCATAGAGATGCTCAACAACCCACACCATGTTTGAGCTGCTGTTGTATTTCCTCAGAGTTGCCCATAAGGCTGCATGCCATACCCTATCAAAGACCTTTTTGAAATCTATAAAGACGTGGTACAGATTCTGCTGATGCTGAAGGTATTTCTTGCAAAGGAGTCTGAGATTGAAGATTTGTTCTGTGGTGCTCCTTCCTGCTCAGAAGCCTGCCTGCTCTTCAGCAAACATGCACTTTATGCTATTTTAAATTCCAATCAGAACTAAACATCTCTGATTCTGAAAATTATATTCAAGTACAGAATGTTGAACAAGGTGCTTACTTATAAATACAAATTCTCTCACCAGCATCAGCACATTTTGAGGAGCTGACTATGCAGACTGGTATGAAGAACTGATGCCAAGGCGATGGGAATTAGTACACTTGCACAAAAATATAACTGATTTAGGATCCAAACTTATAATTTTACAAGAATTTACAAGGTAGGTCCCCAAGGGTTTATCGAAGAAAAAATGCTGTGTATCAGTTATACTGCACAAATAAAAATTTTCATACCTGTCCTGTGTGATCAGTTCCAATTCCCATTAGTGCATAATTCTTTAACATTTCACAGCCTATGGCCCCACAACCAACCTGAAACATAAAATGATATTTTCAAACAGACATTTTATGAAACATACATACAGCATTATCGATGTGCAGTTCTTTATTCTGTCTAACATGACCTTTTCAAAATTAGCAAACTGATCCCATATCAAAACCACTATTTACCTATGATGGCAAATCTACCTTATTTACCATATGTTGAGACACTGCAAAAGTTGGGACACCCTGAATTATTTTTAAAACATGCACTTTAAGTTTTGGGACGCTTATTCTGTCAGCTTATTCCTTTGGCTTTTTGTTATTTGTTTGGTCAATTAGTATGACAAATAAATTATTCCAATTAAACTCCCAATTTCTAATTTATTGAAAATGCAAGATGTTTGGAGAAAAAGTCCACTTATCAGCTGATAAAACATCTGTGTCTCCCGTTTAGTCAGATGTACATCTACCAGTAATATACTGACACCTCTTGCATAATAAATAACTATACAACAAGAAATAACCAACAGCTTTTGTCCACAATGTGCTTATATTTCATCATTTTGAAAGAGAAAATGAGTCAGGAACATGAACACAGCATTAATTTCTGAACTGCAATAGGCAAGGTAGCTTATATCACTGAAAATTGTAATTAAACAATTACAAAGACACTGAAGATCATGGCACTGCCTTGAGCACTATATCAGGCAAGGCCACTGATATCACTGAAAAATGTAATGCAATGATTACAAAGGTATATACCATGACCTGCAGAATAATTAACACGAAAATCACACAAATTTTAAATTTAAAAATTGATTATTCACTTCTGAGTCATCATTTCTGCCAACAAGATAGGAGCAACTTCCGTTTCTTGTGATGCCTGCACAGGGAAGGATAAGACCCACATTTCTTGTCCATCTTTTACTTGTTTTTGCTCGTCTTTGACTCTGTTTGTACATATGCAAAAAGGGTTAAACAAGCTATGAAAGAAGAATAAAGGTATTTATGACAGCCTGATTGATGACTGCAGAATTATTATTTCCATATTAGGAGCAGGATTTTGTGGTGGAGGGGATTTTCCTTTCCAAAATATTTAGGACAAATCTTTGGTGCCAACTTTTCTAGTATAAAATTTTTTAGACAAGGAAATAATAGTCAAATACAAACAAATAAGTACAAATGGTTTGGCCTGCCTTAGGCTGCACATGACCAGTAAAGCCAGCTCGCCTTCAAAAGGCAAAAGCTGAGGCCAGTTATTTTCATATGGGACCAACAGGAAAATCAAGCTGCCAGTCCTTAGGTGCGTTTGATTTATTTGCCATATAAACTGCTAAAGTGTCACAACTATATTTAAATATAAGTAATTTCAAACACTTTAATATTAACATGTGACTGCTGTACCTTCACTATACTGCCCCAAAAGTATGTGACATTTGACTGGAGATCTGAAAATCAATGAAAACACCATAAAAGGTGTTGCAATCTGATTACAGACTTGATTAAAGCATTCATCAATAATTAACCTGATTACTCAGTTACTGTTGTAGCAACATGCTGATTCTGATACATGATCAATGAGACATCCAATCATAAATTTTTGTTTCAATTCCGTTTGGTTTCTTATTAGAATTGCAAGTCATTCTACAGATAAAAAAAGGTACCTACTGTATGTATGACTGCATCTCATGGCAAATTTTTAATACGGGCTGAAAATTGGTGCTACAACTGAAAATGTTAAAAGGGATTATGTCAGTCAAAATGATCTGTGACAAACACCATTAGTTCATGCGCCATGGTATAGACTTTTTCTAGCATTCACCTGGCTTACAAACATGAACATTTCTATTATTTGTTACTGGCTGGGCTTATTTTATATTAGTAGATTTTGCTCATGGAAACATTTCATGCATGAATTTACCCATAGTACACAATTTCTGTGTGAAATTTGAAATTCAAGTGAAACGCCTATATGATAGGTTATTAAAAACCCTGAAATGATACCGATGTGTCTCCAGTTGCTAATGCAGATAAGAATACCTACCATGAAAAGTTTCACAGCAGTGAGTTTTCTCATGCAGTTTTCTCCAATACAAATTCTCAACTGATCATATCGGTCACCTCTGAAATAAAAAAATGATAACTTACCATTATGTCATCACCAGCATTTGAAAAACTGAAATTCCCACTTCCCGAAATTGGGCCACTTTTTTGTAAAAGGTGCCTCTAGTTCATATGCCTCCAAAATTTAATTTTCATATAATTTTGTTTTTATATGACTTGAGAGTTCAGTTTGAAATGAGCTCGCATTAAGGAGATACTTTCCATTGCCCATGTCATTATAATTATATGATGTTGATATGATCATTCATTAAGGATGAGAAGTGATAAGATTACGGAGTTCTTACTCGTGAATACAACAAAAGAACTACAATATGCCTGTGAGGAGCCTGTGCTGACATCAACTGGGTCTAGTGGTCATCTGGGCAGTAGCCACTGAACCCACCAAATTCAAATCTTTCTTGCAAAGTTAAATCCCCGAGATATAAAAAAGGAAAGTTGAATCTGAGTACCAGCAAATAGCCTCTATTATGTCTCAGATTGAAAGGTTATGTTACATTTGAAAGTGAGGCTTGCTTATTAATAAAGTTCTTTTTAAATAAGCAAACACATCAAGATTCTGTGTGATGAATGGGCATGGGAATAACCTTTTATCTAACTCAAACATGCCCTGGTCTTTCCACCAATGATTGAGAAAACCCACTGTATTTACACATGCCATGTTTACCAAATGATATGAAATGCAAGTGATACACCAATGAAACATTCATTACAATGATGTATCAACAACAATGAATTGTTTCCAAGTTTCTCTTTTCAAGTATGAGCTTTCTGAAAACTTTCCTTTACCTAATTTGTGCAATTAATTATATAAGGTATTATAATGCTTACGGCATGATTCTAATTTGCCTCTAATACTTCTCTGACCCCTAAGCCATTCTCCCTTTTCTAAGCTGTATCATTCCACTGAGTACTGTTTCTCTGAAGTGGATTTTGGTAGAAAAGACACATGTTCAGACTGACAATTTACCTAATGTCTAGACCAATGTAGCATGAAAACAGTACCTTGCTTTAAAGAGTTCTGGCTGTTGGCGATCTGTCTCATTCAGGAGATCTAAAGCATCCAGATACAGCTGCAAAAAAAAGTAACAAATCTAACTCGTTGTTTCTTATCTCATATAAATACATACATTTTTCACTCATTCTTTTCAAATGATAATGCACAGAAAATATTGCTGCCTCCAGTATGAAACAGTGGTTGCTTCTATATTTAAACTTAAGTAACCAATGAGGATTACTGCTATTTCACTAACCGAACTGCACCAGAAACTTCCTCAAGTTGACTGTGTGCATGCAAGGCAATTATAGTGGAATTAAGAATTAAGATACAGTGCAAACTTTTCTAAACCAGAGACTGTTTGAACCAATTTTGGGCATTTTATATAGGCGGCCAGTATATGGTGGCTCAATGACACCTCTACCTCAATAACTTGCACCCAATATCTCGTGAACCCACTTATAATGCGGGGTTAGGCATTAATCCCATTTTTTACCCAGAAAATACAAAAAAAAAATTGGCCTGTATTTGTTTAATGTGAAGAAAAATATAAGTAAATGAAACTTTTATAAATTGCTTGTTTTATCATCAAAAATGGCAGCTAGTGCCAAGATCCATGAAATTTGCAACTTTTAATAAAAAATCAAATGCTTTGTTAAAGTTTCTGTACAAAAAATATTCTCAGTACACTGTACACTGTGAATAACAATATTTGATATTTCAATCCATGAAAATGTCAGTAATCTATACTGGAAGCAGCACTTTAAGAAATAAATATAAATCAAATAAATTATGTCAAGTGAAACTCTTGTATTACTTCTTTCTTTCAATTTGGTTTCAGTGTAACCACAAATGCAATATGCCCTCTTGAATTAATATGTGCAAAGTGTCAATCTGCCATCAAAGCTATGTCCACGAGCATTAATGACAACCTAATTAAGTACCAACTGTGCTCTGATCTCTGATTTGCAGATGTGTTTGTTGTATTTTTACAATCCATGAAAAGTACACTTGCTTTCTCAAGTTAATTATGTCTTTATATCAAATTGAATAAAGAAAGTGGAATAAACACAAAGTTAAAAGGCATGCAAACCCTACATGTGTAAGAGATGACAGTCAAAGTAGTGTGTCAGATCAAGTGACCAATCTAATACTGTTGTAAGTATCATTATTAATTAAAGTATCTAACATTAAATGTAATGAAGAATACCACCGGAAGCAAACAAAAATTGTATTCAGGACATCAAAAGGTTTATTTTAGAGATATGGTTCATTATGGAAAAGCAAATTCCAAAGTTTACAGCAAACTTAAAATTCCCATATTATCACTCAGAGGACTGCTCGTGGATGAGTAGACATTTCATTTACAACGAAATAGTGGCATCAATATTTTACAAATTGAACAAACAAAAATTGAGCTTTGACATTGATGGCTGTTGTTTCACAACTTAAATGTGCCTAATTTAAAAAATAAAAGAAATCATGTTTTGTTGTGAATAAAGAAAATAATATTCAAACATATCCACATTTACATGCAAAAACCGGTGAAGTAATACACCATGTTTTCAGAGGTACGATTGCAATATGTTGAAACTTCTTCAAGTAGTTTTTAATTATCTTTCAAAAGTTGGTTATCTCAAAAATAAAGGTAATTTATACAGAAAAGGAAACAGCTTAATTATAAAAAAACCCATTTTCTTGACAATTATTCCCAATGTAATTATATAATAAATATTAGACCATTAAACAATACCCACCAAACCCCTTTGTCTTCACAATGTCAATTTCCATCTGGGATGACATTTACTTTTAATTTTTTAGAGGTCCCTCAATAACAAGTGCCTCACTTATACTGCAGTCCATGTTTCTGGACCCCACTGTGTGCGTATTATTGAGGGAAAGGTGTATAAGAAAAGCCTTTACAGGACCAAAATATTTAACTGGTCTGCTGATGAGGCCAGATTACTGAAGGGAAAGTATAAGGATTTTTAAAAGTAGTAGTGCAACGTTGTTCCAAGCTGTTTTATGATGAACTTCACCTTGCTTTCCTCTGATGGCATTATGGCCTCTCAATTTAATGGTCTTCAAATCAGAGGCACAATCAAATCAATATGCATCAAAATACAAAGAAAATGAAACAATAATAAATATCATATTGAACTTGCGATGTTATGTGCATCAAGAGGCAGCAAAGTTTAGAGTCTGCTTGCTTGTCAAACATCTTTGTGACATAGACTAGTGGAAATTTCCAGATTCTAGACTGGTACATCTTCAGATAGCATCAACATCTGACACAATGTACTCTCACACCTTGTTTAAATTATTTGGATATATTCATTGTTTATCAATGCTCTGATTGTACACTGTACTCGTCATAGGAAAAAAGGGCAAGAAAAATGCATATTTTGCTGTTTATTTATATCTTTTGTTCTTCTCTGTATTCTAATACACATTTTTTTGAGTGGTATCAATACATCATCTTCAGTTCCTATGTACTGCATCATGATAAATCTGAAAATTATTGACTTCATCCAATACAGAAAGAAATATTACAATAGTAATGAGCATCAATGAATTAATATATTTCTACTTCCTTGGGGGCCCCAGGTGGCCTAGTGGTCTAAGGTGCTCACCTGTACAGATTGCTGAGAACTCACTGTCCACAATGGTTTGAGTTCCGGAACGGCCAAAGTGGATATGTGAGAAATCTTGCCAGTAGTGGGGTCCCGAGTGGCTGAGTAGTCTAAACTGCTCACCATTATGAATTACTGCCATCTCACCTCTGTCTGCATGGGTTCAAGTCTTGGGTTTGGCCAATGTAGGTATGTGAGAAAGCTTGCCAGTAGCTTCTCATGGGTTGGTGGTTCTTTCCGGGGTTTTTCCATGTTCTTCCTCCACCATTTATACTGGCCGCCATGTATAGCCTATCTTGTGCTGAAAAATGGCATTAAACCCTACAACAACAACAACAACTTGCTAGTATCTTTCCATGGGTAGGTTGTTCCTTCCAGGGTTTTCCTGGATTTGTCCTCTCCCAAATCTACTGGCCAACATACACTGCCTATCATGTACTGCAAAATGGTGTTAAACCCACAAAACCACACTGTGCACATCCTTAGTGGCATTCTGCCCTCAGTGGGAGATGCATTTTCTTAAATCTCAAAAGGTTACAGACATTCTACTTCAGCATTAATGGCATCAACTTACCCCTATTTTTCATTTGCATTGCAAACATGAGCTGAAATGTACAACTGGAGAGCATAACAATGCCCTCCCTTGGACAGAAGGTGCTTTCAGAAAAGACTTTACCTTGCTAACAATGCCTCAACAGGTACCCAGCATCCTGATATTACTCGTGGTCTGGGGACAAAACTGTTGGTAGATTCAAGTAATGACATGTATTTGATATTTTCTGGACTGATAACTCATCTGCAAGTGACAGCAGAAATGAGGGGCATACTGAGGGGCATACTTCCTACAAGGACTATAACTCCATGCTATTTTGCCACAAAAATGCAAAAACTTATTTTGACCTAGGTTTCTGAATATAAAGCCTCATACCAAAAATAGTTTGAATCCATTAAGTCCCTAAAAACATTAACAAACTGAAATGAAATGAGTGGGACATGACACAACAGGTTGGTACAGGATGGACTGACAGACATGGGCAACACTAAATGTGGGAGGGGGTTATACAAAATCTTAGGGTCAATGTATGTGACCAGAATCAGGGCTTGTGGTTTGAGGATCGCGATTGCTCTGTGCATTATTGTGCTCCTTAAATTGCTTACAGGACAGTGATCACCCCTCCCCAATCTTATTGATCAAAACAAAGATTTCCAGATGTTTTCTGAGTGAACTTCTAAATTTTTGTCCCCGATTTCATGGCAGTTGCCTCTTGCAAATACTGATAATGTTTACAGATTCCACCATTTTGATAAATGACATCATGTGCTGTAAATGATGATTTCATAAATATTTGAGAAGAGTCAATAAATCACTCAACACTAACAGCAGACATTTAACAAAACACAAGCACTGCAGAATGAACAGAAAACTGATATACTCTGTGGCCAACTAAGAAATGCTTCTACTGTACTGGGATTGGGCTTTATTTTTTTCCCATTGGAACCCTAATAAAATCCTTCTAAGACAATTAGGGCATTGCTCTTACCCACTGCTTCATTGGTGTGAACTTTCCTGTGAGTGCCTTGATTGCCTCCTGTGCAATGATTCCACCCTGGGCGGCACATAAAGGAGCAAAGCACCCCTTACATGTAAATGAGAGGGCTTCAATGACATCAGTATGTACGCTGCTCAGCTGCAAGGAGAAAAGCAATAACAAGAGGGTAAAAGTTGTGCTACAAAGTTTTTTCTATTGAAGAGCTGATGATACAACAATGTAATAAGTTTAGAGGCCAACAATTTACTATAAAAGAGATAATACTTCACCATGGCACAGTATGAACTACACTGCCATCAAGTAAAAGTGGTCCATCTTGGGATATGATTGACTGGTCTTGGTAAATATATATATATATATATATATAACTTTTATGAATAAATAGAGATAAACAGTTTTATTAATATTTTTATTTTGTATAATGTACATTTGAATAAAATACATATATATAATATCTTGATATATTATTGACGAATGTTCACTATTTTATCAGAACTCAAATTATATAATAAAAAATTACTAAAAAATTATGGTGTGCATAATACTTATAATCATAAAATAAATAAGTATTCTATAAATAATTAATCATAATATATTCAGAAATAATTTAAATGCCCTTTCATTTTTAAGGAATTATTAAACTTATTTTTATGATATTAGTTTATACTTTCACTAGTTAAATTATTCAGTAAATTTGAATAATATAAAAATATTCTTAACTATTTGTAAACAGGGGACATAATTAAAAAAAAAAAAAAAATTTAGATTAATGAATGTCGTATAGTGTTTTGGAATTTAGACCTTTTGGATATACCGTATTAAGACGGTGAATCCAATAGGTTTCCTTTAGCAGACGTTCCATCTCAGAATCAGCTGTAACAATAGGTTGAAAGAGAAATCTTGCAAAGTATAGGAACTCTTGTTAAAATGTGCGGCAACATGAGATGAAAATGATTGATCGATATAATTTTTTATGTCTGATCTATGTTGGTTCATACATTTAGATATTTGTTGACTGGTTTTTCCAATATATTGGATACCACATTTTTTGCATGTAATCAAATAAATAACATTTGATGTTGCACAATTATTATCACAACATATATTAAAAGTTTCTTTTGTATTATTACTATTGAAAGAAGTATTTTCATTAATAAAATAACAGTGTGAACATCTAGGTCTATTACATTTAGTTGATGATCCTTTTTATATGTTTTATTACATTTAGTTGATGATCCCTTTTTATATAATGTTTTATTACATTTAGTTGATGATCCCTTTTTATATAATGTTTTATTTCATTTAGTCGATGATCCCTTTTGTTTTATTACATTTAGTTGATGATCCTTTTTATGTTTTATTACATTTAGTTGATGATCCCTTTTTATATATTTTATTACATATAGTTGATGATCCCTTTTTATGTTTTATTACATTTAGTTGATGATCCCTTTTTATATAATGTTTTATTACATTTAGTTGATTCTTATTATTTTATAATTAATATATATATATATATATATATATATATATATATAAACACACATGCCCTTTGAATGGTGAAGCCTGATGAGTGATATGCAAGGTGACAATTGCTGGATATAAATTCATCACCATATAACTGTAATTAGTTACAGCCCAAGGTTAATTAGCCTACATGTACTTACACCAATGGATCAACCATCAGATAATATAATTTTTCACACCTCAGCAGTGATGGGCAGACAACACAAGAAAAGTGGTTACTATATGTGCCCACTCTTCAAGTACTGTGAGTGGCACATTTTATCTCTGTACTATGTTTAATAGTCCTTTATGTAGATAACTTATATTTTTGCACATAGACCATTTTGCTTCTTTCATTCAAAGTGACTTTGACTTTATATTCCCTGGTATCAATAGGTTTCTTCCATATCCTAACTACAAGCCATTCACAATGTTCAGGCCAGGTTTGTGATGTAAAACTAATGTTTGTTGTGTGGAAACCATTGTGGAAACAAGAGCTAATACTGGAATTCTTTAAATTTTTATCAAAAATGGCAAGTCTTGCTTGGAAACAAATTGTATGAACCTTAACTTTTAATACTTTTCCAATACAATGTCCACCATGAAAGATTGTATCCTTAATTAGAATGCATCCATTCTGCAACATGATTTAGGAATATGAAGACTTTCCTTGGATTCCTGCAAAAAGTTTACTCTGCTGTCTGCCTAGTTTCTAAGCCAAGTTACTGATGACCACTCATGTAATTTATTTTCAAGGTTGAAATAACTAAAAAAGGAACTCAATTTCCAAACAAAGTAACTTGCACAAATACAAATGTGTGTTTGTGTGATTTGGCTTTTTAATGTAGCTTTAACAATTTGCTGTCATATCACTACAATGTCTGCAGTGTGGCACTTTATAGTGATGTCTAGCACTGGGCCATCATGTTGCAGACATATAACACGATGTTCCACCCAGTCATATTATCCTGATACCAGGCTGACCAGTCCTAATACTAGCCTCTTAATGCTGAGCATCTAGTGAGGCAGCTGTTAGTACCATTTTTATAAGTCTTTGGTATGATAAACACAAATGTAATGATTAATTAATGAATTATTACTTTAAATATAAAATAATTCTGAGAAAGAGGAAAGTATTAAATCAAGGATGACAGGTATCGGTTTCAACCAAACTTAAATAAGAACAAGATCTAAAGTGCAACTTTTACGAGGTAAACAAAATAAATGAATGCATTAATGTTTTTTGTGGTGCCAATGAAATACAGAAAAAAAACCTGGGACATTTAAAGCAAATGAACAATTGTTTTCTCCATCTCACCTCTGTCTGCGTTGGTTCGAGTCTAAGATTCGGCGAATGTGGATATGTGAGAAAGCTTGCCAGTAGCTTCTCGTGGGTCGGTGGTTCTTTCCGCGGATTTCCCGGTTTTTTCCTCCACCATTAATACTGGCCGCCATGTATAGCCTATCGTGTGCTGAAAAATGGCGTTAAGCCCCACAACAACAACAACAACAACAATTGTTTTCTCAAAGCAGAACCCCTACAGAAAACCATACCTGGGCCTGCCACCCATAAAATAGAGTGGTAGAGAGAGACAAACAGTGCATAAATAAAAGGAAGGCATTTTCTTACTTTTTCATCTAACTGTGAAGCAACAACTTGTGCCAAACTGATCATTTCAGCTGCATCACTCTTACACCTGAAAAATATAATGATTGGAATTATAAAATACCGTATAAAATAACAATAAATTAGCATCATTAGATTTTAGCAAATATGAAAATGTATCCTATTAGCAGCATGAAATTTTTGCAAATTAATGATTATATAATTTTGGTGATAGTTCCAACCAACCAAATGAAAAGTGATAAATATATAAAACTGCATAGTTGCCAGAAAGAATGCATTTGATGTGGCACAGGGATATGCTTAGGCTGTCAGGCCAAGATGAATTCATAAGCCATTTCAAGTGAGTTCTTTTCCCTAACTCAGAAAAAAAACACATATTTGGTTTTGTATTTATTAGATATCCACTCTTTTAAATTTTGTAAATACTTTAAGCTGTACTGTATGAATGCTATTCAAAATGAATTAGGATTAATAAAAGTTTGATTCACTGTGTCTAAAAATATCTCTGCTGATATCAAAGAAGGCACCTAAGTAGTTCAAATCTGGGTGTGTGATACAAAAATATGGATTCAACAATTGTCAACAACGCCAGATCAAGCATGTAAGATTAATGGGTACATAAGAAAAGCATTTTTGATGTGCGCATGTTCATATTATTAGATGCAATGTATGGAACTTAAAAAATCCCCGTTTGTTTTTTATTTCATTCACACAGAAAAACTAAAAATATTTAGAAAGCATAAAAGGGGGGGGTATAAAATAAATACAAAATAACATACATGTTTTGAACTGAGTTGGGGGAAAGAACTCGTTTCATATGGCTCATGAATCTGTCTCAGCCTGATGGCTTCAATGTATCCTTATGCAAAATCCAACTCATTCTTTTAACTCAGAGCAAAACACATATGCAGTTTTGTGTATGTATGCTATGTCAATACAGATGGAATACAGTCTGGTTTCTATATCCAATATGAGTTTTGTGTATGTATGCTATGTCAATACAGATTGAATACAGTCTGGTTATTATATCCAATATGAGTTTTGTGTATGTATGATATATCAATACAGATGGAATACAGTCTGGTTACTATATCCAATATGAGTTTTGTGTATGTATGATATGTCAATACAGATTGAATACAGTCTGGTTATTATATCCAATATGAGTTTTGTGTATGTATGATATGTCAATACAGATGGAATACAGTCTGGTTACTATATCCAATGTGAGTTTTGTGTATGTATGCTATGTCAACACAGATGGAATACAGTCTGGTTACTATATCCAATATGAGTTTGGTGTAAGTATGCTATGTCAAAACAGATGGAATACAGTCTGGTTACTATATCCAATATGAGTTTTGTGTATGTATGGTATGTCAATACAGATGGAATAGAGTCTGGTTACTATATCCAATATGAGGTATTATTAAACCATAACAACATGAATCACAACCAATAATGAGAAATGTTACAATAAAGTTATAAAGAAAAAATTGGGAGCACTTCTTTAAGGTATTATCCAGAAATCTTAGATGGTACTAAACATTTAGTAAAACAAGGTGCTGATGAAACTGGCACCTACAAATATCACAACAAACATCAAGAGGTGCTTCTCCACACAGACATGTATATTTGTATCAAACACATATTTTAATGTAATTTTAATGGGTATCAAATTTGTTCAAAAATTAGTATATTACATTATCTGCACTCCATACCATTACGTTAACTGTCATTTTTTTCCTAAAGTATTTTCTTACTCTCCTGTTTGTTTTCTAACACCCTACCAATGTTAAAAATGGAAAGCATCAATGATATAATAAAAATGCACAATAATTAGTCAATTCATTAATTTACAATTTCTGTTGCAAGGTGGCCCCTAACTTTGTCAACTTATTCATGATATTTCAACAACAATAACAAAAATTGAAGAAAATAATATTTTTTTTTTTAAAAACTCTAACAATACATGTGCTAAAAAGGAACTAACTACCAAAGTTATGGAAATTTAAGGAATTATTCAGAGCTTAGTGAATACAGTAAACTGCATCACATCTGTTGTTCTAAACAAATGGACTTGCCCATGCAAATATGGAACTGTGTTGGTAAAGAAATTTCCTATTTGGTTTCGAAATGAATTGAAGATGAAAGTGTTATTATGCACCTGGTGACAATCGTGTTAGAAAGGACCTGGTGACAATTATTTTGGAAAGGACCTGGTCACAATCATGTTAGAAAGGACCTGGTGACAATCGACTTGGAAGTTATAAATTGATGAATGAAAAGTCTAAATTTTGTGCATATTTATATCCTTGATGCTTAGTTTTTTTAAAGTCAGTTGGGGGTACAAAAAATAAGAATGCAGATGACTACTACAGAGTGTAATTTGCAATTATTGGACTGCAAGTGGATCATTTTGTTTGTTGAAATATGTGTGTTCATGATGGGAAAAAGATTATATGACTAGTCTGCAGAAGGTGGCAGGATTACAAGGGGCCAGACTACAGAAGGTGATCAGGTTACAAAGGCTGTCTATAATAGTAGGCCAAGTTACAAGGGGGCCAGTTTAGAGTGAAAAGCTTTAACCAAAACCTTAAAACCTGAAAACAAATCGCTGAAATCACTTAATGCTATAGTGTCCACAGATGCTGTCAGTTGAGTTACTGCATCTCACTTTTTCACTAATGTAGGTTCTACATGATACACGATGGCCTTTTCATTTAAGTTATTCAGTCTCAAATTGTGTGTGCTGTGGAAATTAACTGACTTTCAATTTTGTACTTTGTAAAAAACCCTAAAAAATTCAGTTTCTGGATGCAGTTTTTAACCCAGTGAATAGATGTGAAATCTGACTACCGTCCATGTATAGGACTGCTTAAAAGTTCATTAAATGCAATGAGATGGTTAGTCTACATACATTTTTACATAGGTCCATGAGCTGCACACAAATTTTAAATAGTATTTCTTCTATGAAAAACCAACAGAGCTACAGTGGCACAGTGGTAAGCATGCCCAACTCACAACCAGACTGGTTAAGAGTTTGAGTCCTGTCCAGACCAGGCAGGGTTGATAAACTGATTTGTGTCTCTGGGCAAGAAACTTTACTTCAACGGTCTTGGTATGATCCTCAATCCCAGTGTACCTGTCTGGTAAATGTAATGAAATACTAGGTGGGCTTATTATTATGAGAAGTTTTCTTTAACAAATCTGCCATATTTTGATAGGTTTAATCAAACAGGTATAGAACAGATGCCTTGGCTACAAAATGTTACATGGTTGAGTCAACTACTAATTATTTTAATGACCTACTCACCAGACATTGGGAAATCTTTGATTCTGTTCTCTGAATCTGTCTAAAGCTATGAAACCTACATGCACCTGTATAGGTATCTGAAAAGTAGAAATGGAAAATGGCATTTTGGTTTTTATTACAACAGAAACCAGCACCATAATGAATCTGCAGCCAACTATTCCCAAGAAATTTATCTATGGTGCTCAATTGATTTCTTGGTCCCTGACCTATCACTAACCTCACTGTTTGCTACTGTATTGCCACATCCTGATTGTTTTGTTCCTTAATTCCCATGTTCACCTGCTATCTTCACAATCCACCATCTGTTATGCATGATCTATATACAAACACCATTATAAAATCACTACTGACCTCAAGCACCTATAAAGAATATTTGCTTACTCTCACCCATATGTTAAGTCAAGTGTACATGATTATCCCCTGAAACAATGACTGGTTCCTAATTCTCTGTTAGACAAACAATAATTATCAACATTAATAATTCTGGTGGACCAAATAAATTTTTTAATATGCAACTAGCATCATAAAATAATAACGTATGTAAACTGCATATAGATTCTAATATTACTGGCAAACCTCAAGCCAAGCCACCCTTCTTTATCCCCCTTTCCCTAACTGTATGAAATGGGCAATAGATCAAGGGAGTACTGTGTATATCAAAATTAACCAAAATTATGTGTACAATATAGGTCACAGTGATCTACTTTACATGGGATGATGTTGTGCTTACCGAGCATTCACAACAAAGTAGCATGGCTCTGCAGCCAACAGTTCTTGAGAAATGTTATTTTTATTTATTTATACAATTATTTTGATTAACTCAGGCTTGGACAACAAATGACTTCTCTCTGAATAATAACCTTGGATTTTTTTCACAGACAATTTGGTAACTCATTAATGAAATAGTAACAAGAAGATTTTCAAGACGGCTGCCATGGTGACCTCCTTTGAGGTCAGATTGATTCAATTTTCATTTAGGACCATCTAGATATTAAAAGTAGTCTTCAGGTGAAAACCTCATACCAAAATAACAATCCATTTATTAGAGGTGGCAGCAAAAACAATTTTAAGATGGCAATACAGGATGTCAGACTGGCACCAGTTTCATTTATACCAAGCAGACATTGTAAGAAATCTTCTGGTGAAAACACTGATATCAATATGACTCTCAATCTAGGAGTAGCACTAAGATTTTCAAGATGACAACTGGGGGGGAGAAGGCATATTAGATATAAATTTGGCACAATTTTTATTTAAGACCAACTAGACATCATAACAAGTATTTTTGTGAAAACTCCATGCTGATATGATTTTCTGTTCTTGACACAAATCTTACCCATCCCAGATTCTCTATTTTGCCTGTATAAATTAGGAAGATTTTATTCATGTTACAAGAAAGATAGCTGACACTATTTTGTGATCCTGTCAAAAGAACATCTAGTGAAACACTACAATATTTTATTATTAAAGGTTAACGCAAGACTTAACCTAGTGTGATGCCAATAAACATTGCTAGAAAGAAAGCACCATGATAAATTGTTTACTTTTGTTGGCAATACTGTGTTGTATGGAAATAAGATGATACTGTGCTTGCTTTCACTTTTGCGACAGTTTTTCATGTGAAATACAAAATCTTGAATAGATTTCAATTTACCTCCCATTTTCTGAAATCAAGCAACATTATGTTAGGTTGCTTCAACTCGACTTCCACTGAATTCTGTAAAATAAAAATTGAAAACTCAAAACCTACAATGGACTACCATACATCTCTATCCCTTCTGCATAGAGCAAAGAAAAAAATGAACCATTGCACATATATATACCATATATTCTCATCTATAAGTCAATGATTTTTCTGAAAATTTTATTCATGTAGAGCAGGGATTATCTTACAAGTGTGACATAAAAAAAGAGCTGATAAATCTAGGGTTATATTGGAAACTCTAACATTTGTACATGCAAAATATTGTTGATTTAATTATTTGTTGTGTTTTTATGCCTCCTTCCCCATAAATTGTATGCACTGTGTTTATTTGTATCTTCATAATATTCATCACACAATATTTTGTATATATATTTATCTGGATTTTAAAAATCTGAAAATAATAAATTAAATATTACTCACCACAAAATGAAGTGTCCAATGTTGTTTGCTGTAGGTTTTTAGTAGTAAGTATATTGCTTCCATTTTCATGTAAGTCTGAACAACCTGTATTTGTATTATATTTTGTGCTTTGCTGTATAAACACTATCTGTGTTCAATGCAATAAAGTTTTGATTTGATTATATTTGCCTTTTTCATAATACAGATTTAATTCACAAGTGATTTTTCCCAAGCAATTTTGCCAGGGCAAGTGGGCTGATAATCCTTTGGCCTATAACAGAAGCACCCACTTTGTTTTCCCAGTTGACAATCCTTTGATTGAGCCACGAATTGGATACTTATTCATTGCCAAGTAAAGTCCTGCCTGTGCACATCTGGCCTTAATCCCTTAGCTATTACATCTTTCACTTGCATCATTCATTATATTTCATGGACTCTATGACAACAGCCTAAGCAAAGTCTGGGATAATGGCCTGAATTTATCTGAATTGAGCCATGTTTATGATCATGTTTTCCAGTGTTGAACACTGGTGTAGACTATCGCTATCTTTCTTTATGTTATTTTCATTCAATAAATGACCTTCTACTGCAAGCACAGTGCACACAAAGGGGCAACAACTCCTCCATTTTAAATCATCACTTGAGCATTCCATCACTATTCACAATATAGATAAAAAAATTAATTGCAACACATTTACACACAGAAATGAGTGGCAGATGAAGTTAGTGTTCACAGACAATTCATATTGACTGACCTAGTTACATCTACATCTGTAGTCCAATTCTGAGTAAAAAAGAGTCGCCGCTGTAATTTTGTAAGTTTTAAAACAAATATTCTCATTGTTAATAATCAACTCTAAATCAAAGCTAAATAGGACTATATCATTATTTTTTGTTTGTCCTGATTAATCTTATGGTTAAGAACTGACTTACTTTTGTACCTGCTCACATTTGTATCACAGTGCAAGCTATCTGCAGTACACAATTTAGATGCTGTGTATTGCCATTACCTTAGTGGTCACAACCTTTGAATGCTGATAGATGTTTAAGTATCATTTACAACTGACAATGAATTTACACAAAAATCTATTCACCTGTATTTCAGGCTGCTACTAAATTTCCAAAGTCAAAAGCCCTTTTACATGATAATCAGTGGGTCAGATTTTTTTCACATTGAAAATTTTTCACTATTTATAAGCTGTGAAATTATTTTAACAACTGCCACTGACATGATGACACTATCTCAAGTATTGTATCCATATTATTTTGTTAATAAAATGAATTAAGGACAAAACTTTGCTAGCAAGTATTCAACAACATTTTTCATTAACTGCAGTTGCAATAATGTTTTTAATTATTGTAAATCTGATAAATTTCATGCATTTCTGTTTGATTAAATTAAACGTTTAACATGACAAAATAAGAAAGCAATAGCTTTCTCTCCATCTATTACTATCTAAAATGTAAATACAGACTTGTGGTAAATGAAAATAAAAAGATACATCATCATCATCATCATCAATCCCTTAACCCAAGAGGTCGTTGGGGCACCACAGTTGACTTTACAACCAATTCTCTCCATCTTTCCCTGTTCTCTCCTGCCCTTTGGGAATCTCCAAATCTCATGCCTGTCCACTCCTTAATGTTGTCTTCCCACCTCTTTTTCTGTCTGCCTCTTCTTCTGCACCCTTGCACTGTGCAAGATTGTTTATGCCAGTCCAGAAGATCTTGAGACATGACCATACCACTATGGGTAAAATAGTGTGATGATAGCACAGCATCACTTGGCAGAAGTCTTCCTCGATGAAGTAAACGGCCAGGGCGGAATGGCTCCAAGATGAGCTCAACAACCATGTGCTCAGGGCCAGGGCGTGCCACATTATATCAGTGGATTTCGGCTGTGGTCATCCAGTCTGGAGAGGGATGGGCTCTGCCAGGCTGTATCTTGCCCTTGACACACCACATAAAGACAACTAACAATTCTTCCATACCAGATTTGTCGCAGCTAGGGTCAACAATGACCACACCTTCTGCTGCACACCAGGACGGAGGTGACAAGTATGCTACTGGTGCCCCACTATCAAGATTCGTGGGAGAGACAACATCATCATCGGTACATGGAACGTTAGAACACCGAGAGCTGTGGGAAAGTTGAAAGAATTTACACACGAGTTGGAGAGGTATAACTGTAACATTATTTGTCTCGGCGAAGTGTGATAGAAAAACTTTGGTGAAATAACAACAGATGAAGGCATAAGCTATATTTCAGCAGAAGAGGGGCAAACACAGTCATGGCGTTGGATTTCTTGTCCACAAGGGCATAGTGAACAGCATTATGGGTTGCTGCCCAGTCTCAAGCAGGCTCATTACCATCCACCTTGAGTCACAACAGATGTCCTTGAACTATATGATAGAAGAAGAGAAAAAGGGAAAAAGAGATAATGAAGGAGCTAGAAAATACAGAGAGATAAACAATATGATCAGGAAAAGCATGAAAAAGGCAAAGGAATCCTGGATAGAAAGACAATGCTGCAAAACTGAAGACAGTCTGAGTAGAAATGACAGCAAAATGGCATATCAACTGGTGAAAGATCTCACAACCCATAAACTAGGGAAAACTATCACCATCCAAGACAAATCAGGAAAATGTCTCACAGAAGATCAAGAGATCCTCAAGCGATGGACAGAATACTGCTCAGAACTGTACAATCTTAAGACCCAAGGAGATCCAGCAGTACTAAATTGCCCTCAGGCAGAAGAAATTGATGACAACCCCATTCTTCATGAAGAAGTAGAAACTGCAGTTAGGTCACTAAAGAAAGAAAAGTCAGCTGGCATTGACAACATACCACCAGAGCTCATTCAAGCAGGAGGAAAAGAGATAGTCACAGTCCTAACAACAATTCTGCAACAAGATATTGCAGACAGGAGAATGGCCCACCACATGGACTCAATCTTTGGTCGTTGTGCTCCCCAAGAAAGGAAACCTACAGCTATGCCAAAACTACAGAACCATCAGTTTGATCAGTCACCCGAGCCAAGTCATGCTGAAGATAATTCTCAACAGACTAAAGCCTCAAGTAGAGAAATTTATTGCTGAAGAGCAGGCAGGTTTCTGAGCAGGAAGGAGCACCAAAGAACAAATCTTCAATCTCAGACTCCTTTAGCATCAGCAGAATCTATACCACGTCTTTATAGATTTCAAAAACGCCTTTGATAGGGCCTGTAGCCTTATGGGCAACTCTGAGGAAGTACAACATCAGTTCAAACCTGGTGCAGGTTGTTGAGCACCTCTATGACAAAGCCACCAGTGCTGTCCTCATCAATGGCAACAGAGGAGATTGGTTTTGAGCAACAGCTGGAGTCAGACAGGGATGTATACTGTCACCTACACTCTTCAACATTTTCCTGAAAAGGATCATGGAAGATGCCTTGCATGACCACAATGGCACTGTCAGCATCAGAGGAAGAACAATCACCAACCTTTGCTTCGCAAATGATATTGATGGTTTAACAGGAGATGAAAAAGAACTGGCTGACTTGGTTGAGCACCTCGACACAACCTCCATAGCATACGGTATGGAGATTTGTGCCGAAAAAAAACAAACTGATGACAAACAACATCACTGGCATTATTGCAGAAATGAAGGTCAGTGAATAGATGCTGGAAAGAGTCACAAGCTTTAAGTACTTGGGATCAATTATCACAGATGAGGGCTCCAAACCAGAGCAAGGATTGCCCAGACACCAGCAGCAATAACAAGGTTGAGACCAATATGGAAAGATACCAACATTGCTTTTGGTTCCAAAATAAGGCTGATGAGCTTGATTTTCGTATCTATCTTTCTGTATGCTTGTGAAACATGGACGTTCACATCGAATCTACAAAGAATTCAAACCTTCAAAATGAGATGCTACCGCAAGATCATGGGCATTTCATACATTGACCATGTAACCAATATAGAAGTCCACAACAGGATCCAACGAGCAATCAGATCCTACGAAGACTTCTTGACCACTGTAAAAAAGCGCAAACTGAAGTGGTACAGTCAAAAAGATACGGTGAATGGAAAACAAAAAATGCAAAATAAGGGTCACAAAATTCTGAGGCCATAAATGAAAAATGACAAGATGGGACCTGAAATGCAAATCTGAATGGAATGCATATGGAGTATAAACGAAATGTACAATGAACACGAATGAAATGCAGATGAAGAGCAAATGAACTGCAGATGAAAAGCAAATGAAATGCAGATCTGATAACATCAGCCATTTTAGGTTCTGTATGCCAAAATGTAAAAACAAATTGCAACAATATAAATCGGCATATAAGTTGGATCCAACTGCAAACTTACTTGACCCAGATCCGACATCACATAATATGCCAGTAGATCTGGGTCTATGCACTTTATTAGGAATAATCAGCAGAACAAAAAACATAAATTCTGATCTATCAGTACATTATGTGACTGCAGATCAGGGTCTTATAAGCAAATATATTATATTCTGATTTATAATAGATAAAAGATATTTGATTACATGGATTCAGATCAGTCTCTGTAGTTACAAAACTATATTGGTCAAAAAAAAACTGAACTAGTACTCAAATTTTTTACAACTTCCTTCTGAGTGGTGTTAAGCAAAGGAAAGACTGGCATGATTTTATTACTGAAACTGCATTTTTACTTTAATGAAATCGGATGAATTTCAAATTTTTGTGTTACATCATGTAATCAAACAATGATAAACCATTGTTTCAATGTTGAACCAGTAAACCTATCATACTGACCTCCACTTCATGTCAGTCAACATTATGTTCTCTGGTTCACAAAGCTTTATATTAACCTAAACAGAGGTCAATAATTGTATACAAGATAGTATTCTAAAACTGGTAGTTCTTAGATTTTTCTTCCTCTTACGATAAACAGCAAATTGATTGCATCTTATCAAAGACAACAGTAGACAAATCTTGCTGTTTAAACCTTAAAACACAAACAAAACAGCTTACAAATTGGAAAGTTTTAGGAACTTTGACTTGTGTGGCAATTCCTCCCGATTCATAGACTCCAAACTCTTCCCCTGTTGTGTCTCCAATAGTAAATGCATAAGGAGATATCACTGAAATAAGAAAGGTGAACTGAATAACAGATACTATACCATATTCTGGAAATCAGTGAATTACCTTGCAATTCTTCTATGATATTATCCCTTATAAACTGTAATTACCCTGTAATTCTTTCATTATCAATCACATACTGTAAATTGCTCTGTAATTTTGCCATGAAACTATTCCTTGTACACAGCAAATGGCCCCACAATTCTTCCATATTGCTATTCATTTGACACTGTAAATTACCCTGTTATTCTTCCAAGATACAATTCCATATACACTGAAAATTACCCTGTAATTCTTCCATGATACTATCCTTTTTACACTATTAATTACCATATACAGTAAAACCTGTTATGAGAGATTGCCTCTTCTGCCAATAAAAAGCGGTCTCTCAAGACAGGTGGTCTCTCATAGCAGGTTTGTACAAAAAGACCAGTTTCCAAGGTCCAGTTTCAGAACAATTTCAAGAAAAATAACCACAATCACTCTACATATATTCTATTCTTTAGTAATAGCTGTTGCTAAAATATTGTATGCATTCATCTAAAAACAAAAATTAACTAACAATAAAGATATACTTCTATCGTCAAACATGAAATCACATTTACATTTGAAGATTACATATTTTAGCATATGAAATCGCTTCTGAATTACTCCTTTTCCTTTATAACAACCTAAATTTGTTTTACCGACGTTTAAACCACTTTTCTGCAAGTGGTCTGCTCTTTTTCACTTCTTTCAGTTACAATAATTTTCTCCAGCCTTAAAATTTGTCTCTTTTTAGTTGGAGGTTCCTCCATTGTTATTAAGGTTCTAGGTGTTAAAATTATTAGTGCTCAGTTGTAATATCGAACGTAATGACGGTTTTGACTGGGCCGTGGGAAAATATGAAAAATCTATGCATGTGCATTGCATATCTAACAATTAATGAAATAAAAAGAAACAATTATCTCACCCAGAACAGAATCATTTACTCAGAGACAAAAGTCAACGGCTTCATTCAAAGATGACATACAGGGATTAACTCTATAAGCAAAGTGTGTAACCTGGTCAAACCAACTTGAATAGACGACAGCTATGTGATTGGGATGTAATCACATAACATAGGGGAAAACACAACAAACATCACAAGTCTTGAACACTATCAATCGAATCCCACAAATGATTCTCTCTTGCTGGTTTAATAGACAATGACCTTATTCACCCCGGCAATACGGATTAACTCAAGACAAACAATATACGCGACCACTATGTCAACTTTGGCACGACAACGGCAATTCATGACATGTACATTAGCCTGGTTTACGGACTGTAGCATCTATCACCAGTAGCAACAATCCTTTTTTTAAATATTCCTTTTATGTTTGGTTTTGATCAGAACAATCGATACTAATCAAGTGGTTGTTGTAACAATTGATTACATATAGGTCAGTGGTGTCTGTCTGTTTTTGTGATATGGTCGTTCATAGGGATGCCCGGAAGCAGGCTAAGTGCGGGAATAATTAGTCTGGTTTCCTGCTTTGTATGCTCCCTGTGTTCCTCACCCCTATAGGAATAATGGAGAACAACACAGGGAGCATACAAAGCAGGGAAACAGACTAGGAAATAATCTACATATACTTTAGTCTGGTTTACAACAGAAACTATAAAACACTATAAGCATAGCTAAAAAAATTCAGACACTGGTAGCCAGCCTATTTTTTAAATTTTTTTTTTAAATTTAGAATGGTATGAGCAGTCGTTCTTACAGGGATTAAATAAAGGTCAGTGGAGTTTATCCTCATTTTTGTGATGCGGTCGTTCATAGCAGTGTCGAAATGCATATTTTGCCAAGACATTGCAGTCGCTAGTCGTGTTCAGCAGGTGGTCACTCATAACAGCATTTATATAATAAAATCGATCCGTGCATTACGATTGTGGTCGGAAATGACAGGTGGTCGCTCATAGCAGAGGTTGCTCATTGCAATTTTTACTGTACTTCTTTCATAAGACCAGACTTGAGAGGAGGCAAAGTGGCTCAATGGTTAGAGTACTGGACTCACAACCCAAAGGGTAATAGTTCAATTCCTACCATCATATCAGCATGGGTCGGCTACCATGGCACCTTTAACACATTTTGAGTTATATTATCAAAGCCAAGTGCCTTTGCCAAGGTTTTGAACCCACAACCATTGGGTTAAAAGTCAGAAGCACTACCAATTGAGTTACCATGACTCCACTAGTACCCCATGTACAAGCATCCATAATTATACTGCACTTTGTTTCCATGGTAACAAAAACAGTATTGAATGTAGAAAATATAAGTATCAAAAGGCGCCTTTATGCAACTTGTTTGACATGTGTACAAAGTTTGGATGAAATATCTTGAACAAAAATGAAAATGTTTACCGACAAACAGTCACATTATGGACAGAGAGACAAACTGAGATAGTGATAGCTATATGGGGGGAGGGTAAATAGAAGAAAATCTATGACTGACAACATGCCCATCATCACCATTTCAGCCAAAAAGATTTTTTTTTAAATGTCTTATAATGAAAAAAAGTTGTCATACTTTCTACTGCTGCCTCCAACTGAAAGTCGAAATAAAACTAGAAATTAAGTTCACCATTATTTAAATAGGTTCAGTCAAGGGACACAAATTAAAGACAGCAAAGTCTGCCAATTTATGTCCTTCATTTTCCAACAATCCAAATCATGGAACAGTTTAAAATGCAGAGTATGCAAGTATTGAATAGGGTAACAACAATGATCTTCGAGTTCTGAGTACCTTATTTAAAACAACAAAAGAAAGTGTAATCATTTTAACCTCATCTGGCATCATAATAAAAATACTAAGCACAAAAATTTAAACTCTTGCACAAATTTTAAATTATTTTTTTGTATCTTCAATGAATTAGCTCCAGGAAAGGTTAGAATCAAGAAATTATTCAGGATTCTCTAATTCCTACACATATAAGCCAAGTGTCCATGAGATGATCCTGTCTAGGTATGATTTTTAATTTTAGAGTTTTGAGTCTGAGTTCAACTTTTTGTGATAGACAGTTTCAGGACTAGTGGGCCAAGTATCACTGTCTGATTTCCTCAGATTCAAAGTTATCACTGTCTGATTTCCTCAGATTCACATGTTATCATTGTCTGATTTCCTCAGATTCACATCTGCTATCAGTGCTTAATTTTGTCATATTCACACCTCATATCACTACCAATTTTCATCAGATTAAAATCTGGTATCAGTGCCTAATTTCCAGAGTCAGGGTTTGTATCACTGCCTAATTTCCTGAGATTCACATGTGGTGTCAATGCTTTATTTCCTCAGCTTAATATATCTGGAATAATATTGACTCAACTGACATAAGTTGCATTTTTTATTTTACTGGCAGACATGCCATATCAATGATCCAGACTTAAGACAAAGACAGTATGCATCATTTTCAAAGTATTAGTAAAACTAAAATAAAATCTAGCAACTAGTTTTAGTTTATTTTTTTAATAAGACTAGTTAAGCAGAAAATTCCAAGTGGCCACAGGTGCTCCTGTATTTTCAGTTTCTTTAACTGAAAAAAGTGTAATGAAAATGACATGCATGCTAATTGATGTCTGATAACACAGAAACTGTGACTTTTTTTTAGATACATGACTTCATGTTAAATGAGTCAATTTCACTATAACTAATCTAACTGGGTAGAAAACACTGCCACTGAAATTGTAAAGATGTTCAATCGAGGAATTATATTGTCTTTTTAATTTTTAACTTAGCTTTAACAATCTGAGTCATATTGAAACTGTGTCTACAGTGTGACAGTTTACAGCGATGTCTAACACTGCAGCATCATGCCGAAGACATGTAGCATCATGTACCACCCAGCCACATTATCTGACACCAGGCCAACCAGCCCTAAAACTAACCATTTAGTGCAGAGCGCCAAGTGAGGCAGTTGCTAGTACCATTTTTATAATTCTTTGGCATAACTCGGTCAGGGTTCGAACCTGTGACCTCCCACATCCTAGGCAAACACTGTAACCACTTAGGCCATTGAAGTGGTTATCTGACCATTAAATACAAAGAGTAATATTGTAGAAATATACTGATGATCTATAAATAATATGCAATGACTCTGATAACTAGAAAACAACTTTTCTGGTGAAATATGCTGTGAAACTTTCCAGAAGGCTTCGCCTTATTTATTTCCTTGGACCTTTTTAGAAGCTATGAAGAACCATGTGTCACATGCTGTCTCTAAACACTGAAGTTGAAGTTGACTGAAAAGGAATCTCTGTATCATGGAATTGCACAACACCAAATTGGAGTCTGAATCACTGAAACAGAGTTATAAATCACTGAAAAAAAGTTTACCAAAATTAAATCTAATTTTCTGAAACCTAGTTATAGAACCAAAATGGAGTCTTAATCACCAAACAATATTCAGTGTGGGGCAAGTTAGTTAGAACTTGAAAATATTTAAAGACCTAATGTCAGATTGTAATTACTTACTTTTGCTAAATAATTTGTACAGTACTTATTTATGAAATGCCTGTCCAATAAATCTCTTGTCAACAGTGATGTTACCAATCAGATGTAAGGTATTTCATTCAACGGCACAGATCTCACTTACAGACAACGATAAGCATAAGGTGGAGCAAATTCAAACAGGAATTCAGTCTCTGGAGAGGTAACAAGTTTATCCAATCAGATGGACAATGACCCCATTAATATGCACTGATCTTGATCATGATCAAACTCATCCAACATGTTAATAATATAAAACTAATTACGGAAGTGTTACTGTGCTTGACTGTTGATAAGCTAAGCCAATCCAATACATTTCACTCATAATGATATTCAACTAAGATCTTGATGTAATAGCTCTATTATTCAAGACTCACCGAAATCCAATTAAACAAAATAGTCTCTAGAGTGGAAAAACCATCAGTCAATCAGATTCAAGATCACCTCATAAATAAACACAGGTCTTGCTTATAATAAAAACAACCCAATGTCCTGACAGTATTAACCTATTTACCAAGTTTAATTAAAATTTGGTGAAAAAAAGAACCTCTCAAGTGGTAATAAGCTTGGCCAATCATGTTCAAGATCACCTCATCATTATAAGTAAATCTTGCTCATAATAAATACATTACATATGTTGATGATACAAGCCTATTTACCAAGTTTGATAAAAAATACAATCAGGAATAGAGTCACTAAAGTATTCACAAATTCAACCGATCCGATGCCAAGTCATTTCATCAATTTACATGGAACCTGCTCCTCCATGATCTTAATGATTGAAGTCTATCTACCAAGTATGATCAAAATTGGGTCAGAAACACAGTCTCTAAAGTGGTAATCAGTTCAATAAATCCAGGGTTATTCATGTGATTTTTCAATTTGGAGTCCAGGACTCCTTCACTTACAAAAGTTACAGTCCCTGTCTTAAAAACAGAGTCCCTAATAATGAGACCCTTTTTTCCTTGCAATAATTCAGAGCATTATTGTTTTGTTACCAAAATAAATTTCATCAAATAGCCACTGTGAAATATTTAGTATTTTTATAAAAGAATGAAAATCTAAGGCAAATGACAACAGGGATAAATGTGATTGCGATGTTGCAACTATAACCAGATAACAGTTCTCAATGGCTTTACCTTACCATTCTCAAATTTTGTGTGCAGCTTAAAGTTTGTCAACATTAATTTAATTAGCTGAAACAATTACATTTTAAATAAATAAATTTGCCAAGTCAAAAGAAGAAGAAACAAATGAAAATATTCCATTCACTTTTTTGGTCTTTGTGAAACACAGTATACTACATTCACTTTTTGGGTCTTTGTGAAACACTGTATACTACATTCACTTTTTGAGTCTTTGTGAAACACAGTATACCACATTCACTTTTTGGGTATTTGTGAAACACAGTATACTACATTCACTTTTTCTTTAGTAAGCTTCAAATCCACTGCAGGTTTAAGATGAAAACAGAAAATAAATTATCCCTCTGGGGCCTCATGCCTAGTGAATGTTTAGCTTTGCAAGTTCAGTGTTCTATGGTTTGCCATTTTTAGTTTCCTTCCACAGTTGTGACACCACATACATACTGCTAATAATATATCCTGTCTTCTTGTTCTGAGACCCATAGGAAATGTCTGATTCCATGATTCATTTTATGAATCTCCCAGTCTCTTAGATGTTCCACATTTTTATTAGAATTGGATACATTAACTACTTTCTCACAAGAATCGGGCCCTTTTCCAGTCTTGTGCTAGGCACCAAAGAAAGAAAGCATGTCAAGTTACCATTGGAAACCACATATTTATAATCCTTAAAATGTTATTTAATGGAATTAAAATTCATTATGCATGGGGAAACTTCAAAGTCAACATGAAGCCATAACTCAATTTTTACCAAAGGACAAAAATTAAACTTAACTTTTAAAAAAATATTCTACCTTGTATTAAATTTGGTCTGAATCTGTCATTTCCTACAAAGGTTACTGAACTGAAAAAAAAAAAGATGACCAGCCACTTCCTTACCTAATTAAACATAGAATAGCTGTTATTTCGGGCAAATATTTAAAGTTCATCAATAGCTTTCTACACCTACCTTCAATTTTGACTTGTCTCCCATTTAGAATTGTCATCCCATTTACTTCTTTAAATGTGATTGTGTCTTGAGACTCAAACCCATGCATTTTGTTGTCCAGACTGGTCACAACTCCAGGGTTATCCTAACAAAAACAATAGACCAATTATAAAGTACAAAACTTGTTTTCAACCCACACTCAAACAATGTAGACCCAGACATAATGGCACAAAGTGAATAACAGAAATGATGAGTTTATGAAAAAGTGGACCATACTGTCAACTTTTGGACATGATTTCTTATGTTTTCTTTAATTGTACCTCAACAGACAAACAGGCAATTAAAACACCTTGGGGTCTGCATGTGAGTGGATTTTGTTGTACAATAATTGTGAGTGTACATGTCTGTGTGTGTGTATGTTTGTGTGTTGTGTCTAAGTCAGGGAACATAAGTAAAGATCAGAATGCAAAATAATGTTAAGGTATTGCCCAATACACATCAGGTGGTGATGTAGGGAAACATGTAAAATTCTGACAACTTATGTTCAATTACAAAAAAGAAAAATATATGCTAGCACATTATTGATGGCAACTCTAGGCATGCACTGTTCAAAATTGGGCTTGTCTTAGAAGTGAATATGGTATAAAATAATAAAAGGAGGCCTTCAGCATTTAAAAAGTGTTTTCTCTCTTTCCTGCATATGTATGATGCACTCTGCCCAAATGAGAAAGGCACAAGAGATACACCTATCCCACAGGTATGTTGGACACCTATCCCAAAGGAATGCACTTTAGACGATAAAATTATGCTATTCACTAAACTTTTCCTGCAGTTTCTAATTATGTAAAACTTCAAGAAAATAGCACATATTTCCTTGTAAGAAGTTGGTGGACAGGGGCATCTCACCATCAAAATCTGAATCTGTAGTCATGGATTTGGCAAAGCCATTCCTGCAAACAAATTCTGAACATTGGGTGGGATTAGAGAACACTTGTCAATATGTGATTCTTACTTTTCTTGCGTCAGTCATGTTATTTCAGGTGACTTGTCTCACTCCCTGCATATAAAACTTTCATGTTTGCCAACAATGCAAGCCAATCTTGCCAACAGAGATAAAAAAAATTCTTCCTTCTCCTTTGAAGAATAATTGGCTGAGAATAATAAATTATATAGGGGCTGCTGCTATGACAAAGATATCCCACTTTCAATTTCTATTTTTTGTTTTGTGCCCCCTAAAAAATATTGCCAAGGACAAATAATGTTACCATTTCAAGGGTATTTCTTTATTTTCTTATCAAACCCAACACAGAATTTCTTAGCCCAATCCAATGTCAACAATTCTAACACAAAAACCAGAGATGGATGCCAATACAAATATCCTACATTTTATTCCCTTACCACCCAATTCCCCAAAAGCAGGGGCTGCATCCATAATTCAAAAGCTTCACCATCATCTATTCATCCTCCTAAAACAATGTACCAATTATGATCACCAGCCTTCAGTGAGTGTAGATGGAGTTCATGTTACATGGAGGAGTCCATATCACCTATCAAAATGTTACCTTGCCCACTACCACCCTCTCCTCCCCTAAAGGCATCCAGGATCTTAAACCTTTGTTGTCATTTTCTCATCATCCTCAACTGCCATATATATTCAGGTATAAACTAGGCCCAACTGCAAACAGCAACGACCCTGATCAGTTGCCACATAATGCACAGCAAATAAGGGTCTATGTTGTTTGTTTTCCTGACTACTCCAAACTGCATTAACCAAGATCTGCTGGTGCATTACGCACTGGCAGACCTGAGTCCATGCAGTTGGAGCTGACATATATATAAGTACATACAGCGAAACATCATACCAAATATAATCAGTCTCCCTCTACCAATGCACATGGAGTTCCAGTTACAACAGTAACAATGCTGACTGGATGAACAGATTGAAGCATAGACAGACATGACACA
Source organism: Megalonaias nervosa (assembly GCA_016617855.1). NCBI lineage: Eukaryota > Metazoa > Mollusca > Bivalvia > Unionida > Unionidae > Megalonaias > Megalonaias nervosa. The sequence continues at coordinate 28,292 of JAECUM010011730.1, read as the reverse complement.
ATATATCAGCTTTAGTGTGGATACAATGACATTAATAATATGAATAACATTGAAAATGACCCAATCACCACACCAGTGCCTCAATATGTGTTAATTTCAACCTGAAGACAAACAATATATTGGCACCAAAGTGTAATCTATGCTTGCTGAGATATGCTACTACAGTAGAACTTCAATTATCTGTCACAGTGCGGGATCAAGACCATGACAGATTTGAGAATAGACGGATAATAAAATGTGTACATTAAAAGTATTATACAATAGACCGAGTCATCAAAAATCATAATATCTACATATGGATATGTACCTGCTTTTAATATTTTGACGTACAATGCCCTGACAGTTAACAGAGACTGACGGTTAATCAGGTGCCAGATAATCGAAGTTCTACTGTACATGATAAATTTTAGGCTTGCAGTTTTCTAAAAAATTAAGACAGCTAAAGAGCATTGTATCACAACACATACCATATATATTCACTCACAAGTCAAGTCAAACTGCAAACAACAAAGGTCCTGGTCTACCATAGATAATGCATCTGCAGATCAGGGTTTATGCTGTATGTTCTATTGATTACTCCTAACAAACTGTACAGACCCAGCTCTGCCAGTGCATTATGCAACAGCAGATCTGGGTCTGTGCAGTTTGCTGTTCGATCCATCTTATATGCAAGTATATATGGTATATATAATGGATCTTGCATGACAGACATGGAACTCTATTGGCAGAACTTAAAACAATGCTGGTTGTGGTAGCAATGGTGATATTGGTCATAGTGGTATTAGTGATGATGATGATGTGGATGATGATGATGATGAAGATGATGACAGTCAATGACAACTATAACTATGATGATTATGCTGACAACTATGAAAATCATAATGATATTGAAATTATGTTCACAGTATGAAATCTAATTAAAGAAATAAACAAGGTATACAGTCCTACATAGATCTGATGGCAGACTATTTAATAGTGTTGGTGAATCCAAGAACACAAGGTTCCAGTGCAGACAAGGTGTAAACATCAAATCTCATCCAATCAAAACATCATATTTAGTTGCTGATTGTACAGACTGTACAAAGCCTAACTCATTTTCACCAGGAGATTCTTATCATTTTCACCTGAAATGTGGGGAGTTGTTTTTGTTTTTGAAACTTATGAGTGCAACCCAACACATCTGCTTCCAAGTGATTTTCCTTCTGCCTCATGCTTAAGTGTATAAAACATGTTGCTTCTGACAACTTTGTGTGGAAGAGTGAAAATTTTACATTTTTGCTTACTGGACCCACCATTTTCATGTCCTAGTCCCTTTGTACTCCAAATCTCAGATTTACTTACTTTTGCAAGGTTCATCTGTCTGTGTGCAGTTCACACCAGTCTGCTTTAGATCTAATGGCAAAATGTTTAAAATTCGGACACACACTCACTCCTGTTCTGAAACCAATAATTTTTGGCCTAAAAAAAATCTGGTCTTAAAATTATGTTTTCTCCACTGTATTTTTTTAACACAAGTAGAAATACTGAATTATTTGGTATCATTGTACAGTACCTATTTCCCATTTTCTGTTATACCAATTGCTTAGGTGTATCATAATGAATCTGAACTTGGAACTAGGACAGTGCCACATAAAGCATAAACATGGCATGCAAGAATAATGAATTAACTGACGTGTGCACTGCATACTTGTGAAACATGTAACTGCTGCAAAGTGAGGGGTTGGAATATATGTTAAGCTGACCTTCCTATTTCTGGGCCAGTCCATGTTTTGTTTACATATTAAATATTTACATGTATACAGAACCTGTACATGCCATTAGATCTGTGTTCACCTGTACATGTCATTAGATTTGTGTTCACCTGTACATGCCATCAGATCTGTTAACCTGTACATGCCATCAGATCTGTGTTAACCTGTACAAAGCCAAACCTTAGTTATGCAAGCAATGAAGGTTTCTTTAGGTTCTTCACCATTAGGATCCATGACCTCAAACTTGTCTCCAAAGTCACAGAATGCTCCACTGAACAGCCCATACACATCAGCAGACAAAAACTTTAATAGGGAAAAAATTAATCTACATAGGTAATATTTTTTAATACATTTTCATATATATATATATATATATATATATATATATATATATATATATATATATATATATATATATAGATAGATAGATAGATAGATAGATAGATAGATAGAGAGAGAGATATAGATATATATATATATATATATATATATATACAGACACACACACACACACACACACACACACACACACATACATACACAGGCACACATACATGGGAGAGAACTTGTCATAGAAAAGTCTTTGAAGAGAACTAGGAAATAATATTAACTTCTTATTAATACTGTAAAATTTCTAAACAAGCAAATTCAAATGTTGACATACTAAACTCGAATCAATCAACTTGGTCTAATGTTGGACTTCAAAGCACACAGCAATCATGATTTTTATTATCAATCAAACATAATGCAGACAGGAATGATTAGCCATATATGTAAATACTCTGTAATTTTACAGCTAATTAGTTTTCATTCTTATCCTTCCACCAACGTTGCAAATATCATACTGAAACAAATACTGTAATTCACAATACTATTTACTGTATATACTTGGTTATATGAATAGCCCAACTGTAAACTGTACAGACCCAGATCTGCCATTACATAATGCACCAACAGCTCTGGGTCTGTACAGTTTGTTAGGAATAATTAGAACATTCAAAACTGACCCTGATCTGCTGGTACATTATGCTACAGCAGATCAGGATCATTGTTGTTTGCATGTTTGGCTTGACTTATAAGCAAGTAAAGACTGTAAATTTGACCATTCTTTAATTTCAGCATCTTTGTGATGTAAAACATTGCATAGTACCGACGAGCAAAATGTGTAGTCTTAAACTCCCTAATAATAAACCCACAAGATGTGCTTGCATGACATGCTTCATCCACACTAATGTCCCCAGGGAACATGACTAAACTTGGGTGAACAAATCTTTATATCTCCCCTCAACAAGGACAATAAATGCTTATCACCTGATCTCCTTAGTCAATCAAATCTTTTTTCCCAAATCTTGTGAAAGCCTCATTTTGGCATTCCAAGGAAAACCTTTGTTTGGGAAAGACTTCATGGAGTCATGTGAAAGGTCTGGTTAAAGGAGGCTAGCCAAAGAACAAATATTGATCTACTAGTGAATTATGTAATGGCAGATCAAAGTTTACTTTGTCTGGATGTGAGTGTGCATTATAAACAGGTGAAAGATGTACAGAGGAGACACAAATATATGAAAATACCTTTATCTGTGGGGACTGACTTCTGCAGAACTGGTTAATTCTTACACGTACTTGGAGTGGCAAATCAGTTAAAATTATACACTGAAAAACAACATTACAAAATCATGAAACATTAAAAAAAAAAACATTGTATGCTAACTTTAATTAATGTGAAAAACCAGTTCTGATAAATTAGTCAATTGACTGACCAGTCAATCACTCACTCAATCATAATAATAACTTAATTTCAGACCACTGTCCAGAGACATAACAAAAGCAAATGATTTCAGATGAATGAGCTGAGTCTCATGTAAATAAACAAAAATATATATTTTCAAAATTGTATTTTCACTAGAAACAACTCAGTTTCAGAATGTTTTTCTTAACAATATCAACACTGTATGGACAAATATGCCTTATGTACAGTGGTGCCTATTATCATCATTACTGTTGTCATTATCATACCATCATCTTCATCTCCATCATATATACTTTTGACCAGTGTACTAGGAAATATTAAACTTAAATAACATTGCAGAAAAAAAGACAAGAAAATGAAGAGAAACATGAACGAAAGATAAAATCAATCATTTTATGACTAGGTCTCAGTTAGAATACTAGGCTGGCTTCAGTTTCTAATTCTGATGCAATAATTTGCATGGAATACAAGCAAAACAGAAACCTTTCAATAAGGTATTAAACAATGCAACATGGCATCTGAGCCATATTGATTTTAGCTTTCTGCCTTATAACATGCTATGAAAGTTATACAAGTCCAGTTCACTGTCAAACAATTGTATTTATGCTCAGAGAAATAAGACACTGCTGAGAAGTTAATGTTAGATGCACAAAAGCTTGCAAAAAATATAATATTTCTGACACTTCTTACCCAGACATAAAATGTATTCTGTATTGGAGATTCTACTAGACACTACCTGAAAATATACCATGTACACTCACTTGTGTCAGCTCCGACTACAAAGTTCACAGACCTGGATTTTTTGTAATATAATGCGTCAGCAGATTAAAGTCTATGCAGTTTGTTAGGAGTAATCAATAGAATAAATGATAAAGACCCTAGTCTGCTGGTGCATTATGCAATGGCTGATCAGAGTCTATGCTGTTTACAGTTGAGAACAGACATGAGTGTGTGTGTCCGTGTATGTGTGTGTACTATATTTCTTCTATGGTAAGCCTGAGGTGTTCTAAAAGTGGGTAATGGGTTTACTGTCTATACATATAAGTTAGGTTCAACTGCAAAGAATTTGCCACCAAGTAATGCACTGGCAGATCTGGGTTTATGCAGTTTTGTTAGCAATAGTCTGTAGAACAAACAACACAGACCCTGATCTGCTGGCACATAATGTAAGGGCAGATCAAGGCTTATTTTGTTTGCATATGGACTCAACTTATAATCAGTGTATACAGAATGAACTTTCACAGTCAATTTATATTTATTAAGTAAAACAAGAAAACGCCTCTTACTTTCTCCAATTTATCCATGCCTAAAACTTTTTACACATTATCCAACTGACTAAGAAGTGTCTCCTGTGTATTTTAAATTTCTTTTTACATCTAACATATTATCAATGGCTGTCTTACTCATGTTGCTTGATATACACTGAAAATATTCAGAGCCAATTTCAAATGAACTTTACAACATGAGTTGTACAATTTCTTTTACAAGGCTTTTCGAGCAACAGATTAAAATTACTGATGGAGTTTCAATAATTTATTTTCAAATGAACATTGATTTTATTCAATAAAACAACAAGCTTGAGAAATGAAATAACTGTGATGTACGTTACAAAACCTTTAACAGTATGCATTTTCCCAGTATGACACCATGACATACTGACATACTTTGTGACACTATATGATGATATTATACGGGTCTGTCAGATGATGTTAATGATGTCATGTGATATCATGTTATTTAGTTTGACATGATGTCCTGACATACTGCACACTTCTGGAGACTATATGATGATATTACATGGGTCTGTCAAATGTCATGTCAATGATGCCATGTGACATACATGCAATTTAGCTTGAAAGACAATAAGCTGAATGAATGATGGATTCAATGACAGAACTGAATCAATCAATTCCTCAATTACAGCTCACTAACTCACAAAGGAAACCATAACAAATATTTTCTCTCCACTATGACCAAAGGAATTGTTGTGAGGGGAAAAAGTTAAAAATATATGAGGCTGAATGGACATGAAGTAATACCATCAGCATTACCACTATCAGGTTTCTATTTAACAAGAAGTTGGGGGTGAGAATCTGGATAACATATCAATATCAGGGACAGGTTGTGTGATTCAGGAGTGCAATGATAAATCTTGGTAACTGGGTCAGCATCATGACAAAATCTCGGTAACTGGGTCATATTCTTTTTAATGCTGTTTCAGCACCATTTAGTTATGGTATGGTCTGTGGGGGAAGGGGACATGTCCTTCCTTTAAGAAGGGTCAGCCAATCATATTCTGTAATGTAAGGAAAATGGATGTGGATATGTGATATAGTATATATATATATATATATATATATATATATATATATATATATATATATATAGATAGATAAATGCATGAGAGAGAATAGAAAGAGATGAGATGGGAACTTAATAGGGGAACTTTATAGAGGAGCTTAACAGAGAAACTTCATAAAGGGTCTTACTAGAAGATGACAGAGATAGAGACAATTTAGAGAGACATGACAGTTATAGATGTTGCTAATGGACAGATAGATATTATTAGAGTGGACAACTATATCAGGAAACCATGTGAGAGGTGGATAGAACTTTAGTATGTGTATATTTAGATATAAACAGTAGTTTGCCAAAATGACTTATTGTTTTAAATATTATACCACTGACCTCCCCTTACCCGAAATGCATAGGGTTATATGGACAATAACAGACCCCAGGTCAGACAGTGAGAACACATCGGGTCAGATCATCATTCAGTCATTCATTCACTAGCAAATCTGACTACTCAATCTCTCATTCACTCACCTACTATTCTCTTGCATACCCATGTTTTTCATTGGTCACCAATCAAATTTTTTCACCAAACTCTTTCACTGATTCACTGACTACTCATTCTCATTCACTCACCTGATATGTTTATCTAACCACCAATCCATTCTCTCAGTGAACTCGTTCACCGACTCACTCCCTCACTCACCAAGTCACTCAAAAATTCAGCGATCCAAACATCCCCTCATTAACTCACAATTCACAATCATGTTCCAGAGTGTCCCCTCCCCTCCTCACACCCAAACATATATCAATCAGGTGGCACAATAACCCGCTTATTCTCTCAGTCACTTGCAGATTTTCAATACAATCTCATTCATTATCAACATGCCATTCAACATTTTTTTAATTACTGACCTGGAAATCCTTGAGGTAGCTGAGGTCAGATGTAAGGTCAATGCCTGAGGTCACCATGTGAATGCTGACATAGGGATTTAGCTCTGCCAGCCTCCCAACAGTGGCCTCTGCTCTGTACAGACAAATTAAGAGGTTCATTTTTCCATACAAAGTTTGTATTTTAGAGAGCGATTTTTTTGTACAACCACTTACCAAAATATACACTGCATATTTGTGGTTTCTTGGGAGTTGAAATTTTCTGATACACTTCTGTAATTAGCCATAAATTGTTATTATGTGCATCAGATAAAACTGATGATGTAGATTTATACCAACATGAGCTTGTATCACTTGTTATGACACAGATGTAATTGTATTTTATAAAAATTGTGTAAACATATGATACACTTGTAAATAAAATGAGATTTTTTTTATTTGTCTTTAAAATAATCCCTGTGGTTGGTGGATTTACAGCGAATTTCATTGTGGTGCCAATTATTATAATAATTAACACTTATTCCTGAGGTCTTATGCAGAAAAACATGTCTTCTATGGTGACCATATTGGATGTCAGATTGGGAAAATTTTCATTTCATCATCTTGTCATCACAAATCTATGAGCTAAATCCCATGCTGATATAACCATCCATTCAGGAGTGATAACAAAATTTTAAAGATTTAGGACCACCTAGTTCATGGGATGAATGTGTATGTGCATTTTCATTGGAATCAATCCAAATAGTTTAGAAGCAGTGATAATAAACTTGTACTAATGATTGGACTGTGTTATGTCAGACAATGGACAAAGACCATCCCATAAGGTCATCTGGTCTATGACCAATAGAGTTAAAACTTGTGGGAACAAAGTGAATTGTTGATATGCAGATATTTAGGTGAGGAAAATAATATTTACCACATTTCATGACAATCCATCAAAAACTGCAGGATTAGTCGAGCTAATGAGATTGACATTTGTCAGATTGTCTCATGTTATTGTGCTCATATGGTCATAAGCATGGATCTGAGTACAAATGGTAAGCATCTAGGTGATATGGTCATAAAACTAGTTCCAATATGGTATGTTGTGACACAGCCACAAGCCCCATAACTGCATGGGGAATCAGTACAATGATACAGTCAAGTAATGACTCACTGAACTAGTACAATTCCAGACATTTCATCGACACAAATAAGGCTGGTTGATTTTCATTCAGATTTTTATCTTAAACCAGTGGTTCACAACCTTTTTTGACAGTAACTATCAAAAATAGTTTTCTGAGCCTCATGACCTATTTTCATAGTTTGATAAGTTTTCCACCCTCAAAAAAAAAAAATCCTGGCGACCCTCTGTGACCCTCCAGAATGCCCTTGCTACCCTGATTTGGGTCGTGACCTGGGTTTGGGAACCACTGTTGTAGACAATTAAATTTTGTTTGAAATACTGAATATCTATCTATGAAAATTCTCTAAACTGGTTTAGTTCTTACTTTACTGATAGAGTGCAAAAAAAATTTAAATGGTCACCTTTATGAAAATAAAAATATTAACTATGGAGTACCACAGGACTCTATCCCCGGACTGCCTTTATTCTATTTACCAATGACTTACTCCTTATGATAGGAAATTCAATACCCTCCACTGATCTCTATGAAGATGACACCACACTATCTGAGTCTTGTAAAACCAAAATGGAATTTGAAAATAACTTACAAGATGAACTTACAGACTTTTCAGACTTGACGTATAGTACAAGGAAAACATTATGTTTATAAGTACAGAAAAAACACTACTAGTTACAACAAAATAATAAGCAAGCCTACTTAGTGACAAACTCCAAGTTCTATTGGACAATGTTAACTTTAATATGACCTCTTATGATTACATTGTGTGTGTGTTTGGAGTTTCTTTTGACTCTATGGTCTTTAAGCTAATAATTATTTGTTTCCAAAGAATATAAAGTGAAAAGTTAAAAAAAATTTATCAGTATTGTGAATTAAATCCCAAACAGTCTTAAAAGTTCAAATACAAGTTCAAAAATACAGAGAATTCCAGTGGTGTTCCAAATTAATTCCAATACTGAATGTGCTTATGCACCAGTAGTCTCAAATATGCGAATGTGCCAACAGTCTTGATGTTTCACAATGATACAATCCAAAATTTTCTTGGATTCACAATAATTCCAAAATAGTGATTTAGTCCTAAATCAATGAGCACTTTGTAATTCCAATGAATGATTTAAATAAATAAATAAAATCTTCTCATCTGAACATAACTAAAACTGATTCTGCCAAGACTGATGTTAAGATATGGAATGAGTAATTCTAATATAATCAACCTTAATATAAAAACCTAAGACACAATTTGAGGATCAGAATGAGAGTCATATTAATAGAAATTTCCATCAAACTGTAAATAAAATTTGTTTCCAGAAAATTCTATGATCAGAGTCAAGGCTGTAACTAGAGTCAAGCTTAGTAAACATATTTACTTTACATGACATTAGACATGTAATCCCATCTCCTACCCTTAATTAGGTATAAAGGTCCATTACACAATACAAATTATACATATATATATATATATATATATATATATATATATATATATTTATATATAACATATAATCACAGACAAAAGTCAACACACAATACAAATTAAAACTACAAAACAAGAGATAACAATCTAACCTGGTCTATTCACATTTAACATGTTTCAGGAAAGGATTGCTGGCTACTTAAGAAAACCGGAACATTCATTCCTTTTCAGGATAGGTCATCTTTATAAAAGTTATATACAACCATTATCTGGACTATTGTAATGTAATCTGGGATAATGCCTCTAATTCAAACATAACAAAACTTTTAAGACTCCAAAACAGGACATATCATTTAATTCTAGATCAATGTATAGGCAAGTTTAATGACACAATGAATGTTATTTTTATTACTAACATATGAAAGAATATTCTTCATTAAGGCCAAATTTATGTATAAAGTGTCCAGAAAAGTATTCCTGTCTAGTTAAGCAATATCTTTCACTAATGAGAAGCTTAAGTACTTAAGGTCTGTTAGAAGTAAAAATTACATCAAAGATGGATTGTTTTAAAAGAGCTTTCAGTATACAATGGTAAGGAACATTATACCCAGTGAAACAAGGCAAGTTTCTAGCATTTCTTCCTTCATAATCAATATTTTATCTTTTTCACTGATGAATTTTTCATATGATATACATAAAATATTATATTGTATTTATTTCTATTCTGATACCTGTGCCTCTCTTAAAGCTTGAAACGATTGATTTTCAGAATAACTTAAGTCTTCAGTGTTAAGCCTAATTGTTGGGGGTCACAGTAGCTCAATGGTTAGAGTCCTGGTCTCATGACCGAAAGGGTGTGGGTTCAAATCCTACTATCAGACCAGCCTGGGTCAGCTACAATGATGTGTCCTTGTCACACTGATATAGAATGACCCTGCTATAGAACACCCCATTATAACATGAATTCAGATATAACATGATCATGGCATGGTTCCCAAAATTTCATATACATGTATTTTTCTCGTACATGAAAAATTTTCGTTTCTTCTTAAAAGTACAAAAAATGGGTAAAAGTTTATTCAGGGATCATGCTTGGCTTTGCCAATGTCACAATTGTGATTTTCTTTCCTTATTGACGACAAAATCTACCATCTGGCAGTATTTTTGGTGACAACATTGTTGGCTGTTTAAACTTGTATATACAAATTTTGGGTTTGGAGTGGAGAAGTTCAAAGGCACCATGAAAGGAAGCCACAAACTTGGATATCAAATGCACTGGAAACTATCAATCATTACACAAACAAATCCTTTGTACATAAACAAATCCTCTGGTCATATTGACAAACCATCTTAACAATGCATTGTTATATCATGGTCTGCTCATGCTGTCATCTGGCCTGAGTACTGTATGTGGTGATACATTCAAATAGTCATGCTACCAGAATGTCTACCATCAACCAACCTTGGAAAGCAGGAACAGGAATGACTAAAACTGACCAAACGAAAGCTAATTCTTTCTCTTTAAATGTGCTCATAAAAACAGTTTTGCTGAACCCGCAAAGAAAATTGATTACCTCTGAAGCATCGACTGTTCTATATAAAAACTGATCAAATGAAAAGTTCAGTCTCAACCAATGTTCTACAATTATTTGATGTTGCCACCACAATAACAAACAGGCATTTGTTTGGTTCTCCAAAGCTGACTTTTAGAGGTGACTTCAATAACACATGCACCCTTCCTTAAAGCAAGCTGACTACATACTTCAATAAAAACAAAGCACCTATCATCAAAGGAAGTCAGAACCAAACTTAAATAAAGCAATGGAATCTGACTGATTGTTGCATTTTCTAAAGTGACTGGAACACTTTTATTGTGCTGTGAAAGTTTCGTTTTTGCAGGAAAAAAGTTTATGCCTATGGTTGCTACCAATGGTGTTTTCACAAATTAAATTTCCAATCTATTGAAACTATAGATATGTAGCCGTGAAATTAACTGAAGGTGGAGCATGTCACAAAGACGTTTGTTAAACCTCTTAATTTGTTCACATTTTCATTTCCCTGTCCATAGCCTCATCCCCTGGACAGCCTCAGCAAGATAGCTATCTCCAGCTGACCAAAATCTAGGCCAGTTTAAGTACATGTACATGTAGCATGTAAACAACTATAGCCACATGCTACTGACAACAATGAATATTGCAATACTGTTTAGTGACACATTTGGTTGACAATGGGATATATATCAAATGAGGACTACCATTTTTATATGTGTTATTTGTGTTTTCAAACAGGATGTGACTGATACATGAATTTTATAATATGTGATCTATCCTCAAATTCATGGATTTTTCATATACATGTACAGTACTTATCGCATAATGGACTGTACTACAGAAATATAAGTTATCAATATACAAATGTATTTCAGACTACTTTTGTCTACAGTGAATGAAATGCATGTATTTTTGCACCCATATTTATTACCCCCCCCCCCCGGACCATTTTATTGGTACATGCATCATTTTCTTCAGCTGGTTGGTTAAAACATGGTTCAGTAGATAACAGTCAGGTTCTGTGGACACACTGTATTGTACAAAACAGAGGGCATAAGGGCAGATTAGTTCCTGTTAATGAGTTATCGTCTCTAAATAAAGTTCTTGTTATTGTTATTATTATTAGTATAATACAGGAATCAGCCTGGAGAACCAAATGCATTTAGACAAGTATTTCAGTAAATCAGTCACTGACCATGAAGTGCTTCAGTCATAGTGAAGCCAACGAGCTCTTGTGACCAAGTCTGCACTGGTAATTCAACAGATTATTCTGACTGGAAATGAAAAAAGGTGATCTCTAAACATTTCTGAAAGACTGGACCTTAAAATTTCAGTTTTTTCATGGAAAATAGAGACATGGTTACAAATAAAATAAAAGCTGATGTTTTTTTTATAGTAAATGAATAAACTTCCCTAAAAACGTCCTCTAAATAACTGGTTCGAGGGAAACTGTTCCCAAAAAGTTCCGACCTAGTTACAACGGTGCATAAATATACACATCAAGTTTCATCTCCTAATCTCAAATGGTTCTTAAATTATAGAGAGAAATGGAAAGTCTGATGCAAACAATAAAATACTGGCCAACATCCACAAGATAAACCACCCACCCCAATGTAGTAAATGAGACTTTTTCTATCGACAGAAGCTTCATCCCAAAAGCTGAATGGGCTCTAAAGTTATAGTGTGAAATGGAATGTGAGAGGAAATAGTCAGTCAGGGACCCATCAATGTGATCTGCAACACACCATCAAATGATAATGTATAAATATCTGTGTGTCATCTTTTATTGCAAATGAAAGTTACAAAGTGGAAAGTGCAAGCAAAGCTTCAAATATTGAGCTGTGACCTTGACCTTGAGGAAAGGACACATCTTTTAATGATATGTACAAGGATACCAAGTTTCATCCCTTATTCTCAAATGCTGTTAAGTTATTGAGAGGAAATAAAATATGATGGTTGTAAATGAAGGATATCCCCAGCATTCTGTGAAAAGTCAGGGACAACAAGTCCATCCAAGATCAATTTAGATGTTCATCGCAGAAACCATTCCCATTACAATCACGATCTGTATTTCTTTAAAATTTTAGCTGGATATTTCCTATTCAAAGAAGAGAAGGACATAAATAAATAACATATATTTTGAAACTGTAATGAACCTATTCAAATATAAGCAAATTTTATCGAACAAAACAAAATTTTAGCATCTGAGAAAGAGAGACATTTCCTTTGGCTTCAAAAACTCATAATTTATTTTTTTCAAATCTCTATGCAATTTTCCCAATTCAGCGGGGTCTCTGGCTCAAAATGAGAAAACACAGTACTACCTCTGGCATCTTTTTACTGCTGCAGTCTAATCTGCCACTAAACCGGTGGCCAAAGTAGTTATAATTAGAAATTTGTGGCTAAGGTGCTCAATCTTGCGTTTCTCTAATTTATTTTTTCATCATCCAAATCTCATCGCTTCCCTGTCTCCAAATCTGAACCCAATGAAGAAACCTGGTTGCTCAATACAAGATTTAGTATAATAGACTTGTGACCAGAAGGGTGTGGGTTCGAATCCTACTCAAACCAGGCAACATTGACCAATGTGGTGAGTCTTCCTCCAAAGGCCATGACATAACGTACCACATATTCTCTAATTAACAAACCCCTCCCCATTTTTAAGAATAGAAAATTTAAACTATGCAGTGTAAGAACTAAGCATTACAATACCCAACTACTTTAGATCCGTGATTAGAACAAAATGCTACTGAGGTCGCAGCTGATGACACTGTTAACAATGTATAAATCAGTTATAAATTACTATAGTCATAGGCACACATGTAGTGTTAAACATGATGCAATGCTGGGCAGCAAGTTCAAAGACTTACCAGGGCTACTTCAACCAAATGCTGAGTGGAAAAATGTGTTGACTGATTGATCATTTTGACTGTGCTGATATTTACAATGACTAAATTCAGTGGCAGAAAGACCCCCAGATGTATATGTGATCATGGTAAGAGTACATAAAAAAAAACAACTTTAGCTTTCATTATTGTGCTCTCATAAACGCCCCCATATGGAAAAAGTAATGCCTCCAGGGTGTTAATTACAATATACAGTAACTATTCATGTGTTGATGTACCAGGAAACACTTGAACAGACAAATAAACCCAAAGTAGGATATTTAAAAAAATCTACAGTTTATGTGCATGCATCCACAAACCACTCCAAATCATAGGCAGTTTAAAGTTCACTTCCATTTATTTTCTGCATGCAAGCGGACATGGAAAAGGATAATGTAGCTCCCATAATTTCATCAAGAAGTGTGGGTAGAATAACCCAAAATAACTGTGACTTCATCATAGGTATGAATTATCTTGGTTGTATGAAAATGACATTTTCCTCAGTACAAAAAGTTGTAAACTGGGGATGGTGTGCTATCGTTTCCATAGAAAGATCATTTTCTTTGGAGTTGGTAGAATTGTTATTTGTAGCAGGCATAAAATCTTTGAAAATCTGCATCTCATGAAAATGAGAAATCATCATTTGGCAAATAGATGATAACCTTATACTCTCAGGTTCATAGGATTGTTTCCTAACTGCCAATGCATACCCACCATTTAGATAGCCTTATAATCACAGATTCACATGATCGTTTCCTGCCACCCACCCCCATCTGGACATGCATACCTCCCATTTAAATGGCCTTATACTCACAGATTAACATTATCTTTCCTAACAGCAATCCCCCCCCCCCATTTGGACATGCATTCTCCCATTTCGATGAATAAATCATTCAAACTCGTCTCAACTGTGATAAATCACATCAAGTATAAATCGGACATTTCGAAAACCAAAAATCTTAAGGATAAACATACAGTTTTATGATAAGTATTAAAAAATACATTTTACTAAAGCCAGAGTGTATTACTGTGCTTGTTACAAGCTAACAACAGGGAAAATATAAGTGCTAGGTTTATACATAATAAATAAAAGCTATGGTAAATGTTTTCTTAGAGCCTGGGTTTCCTAAATGATAGTTCAATTTAAAGTCAGACTAAACAAAATACATTTGCAAAGAAGTTTGAATCCTTTGTCATACTCTTTATATGATAAAACTATGTCTGTCTACCTAAGTTATATCATCCAAAGATGGCATTTTCTGAAATAAATTCATAGATCATAAAAAATAAAGAATTACAAATTTTAAAAAAATTGGTGGCTGTTGTTCTCAATTACTTCTGGGAAACACATATTTGAATTAGGGTTCAAAAACCTACTCTGACACCAGTCTTCCGCCTTCCCCAGTAGGATTCTTACACCAGTCCATGTACAAAGCCTGAAATGGGCACTTTTACCAAATCAACATTTCATTTGAAATCTGTTTTCTTTGCATTTCATGTGTATTCTTACACATCTGAATTTCATCTATCATCAACTGTTTTTTGCTTACGGTCTCAAAATTGCATTCAGATTTTCTATTTATCACTTTTATTCCTTGTTTCCTTTTGTTTATGCTCATTTGGAATGAAATGTGAATGTATTTACTGGAGTCAGGTTTTGTGTTTTTGAAATTGGAAAGTAAGATAACTAAAGCTTTTGTATCTTGTCTTATTAAAAAAAGTGTGCTTTAATAAAAAGCAAATGCATTCAATCCAAAAGACAGCCTTGAATTTACGACAAAATATGAGTGTAAAAACATCACTATAGAGTATTTTTCAGCTAGTTCTTTATCTACAACCACAGGTGATGATTCACTATATAACCTTGACATGAACTCATTACTTGAAAGCGGTGAAAAACTATTAACGGAAAAATCTAATTCTGGATTATCATATGAAAAGGCTTTTTATTGTGGAAATTAATGGCAGGTTGAGAATCATCATTTTCAAATCCGTTCTTGAAATGCATTCACATTTACATTCCTTGTGTTTTGTATTGTCTTCATTTTGGATTCCATATTTGTGTCGTCAGTAAAATTACCAGTTTCAGGATATGTACAAAATGTCAGAGAATGTCCAAGTCACCAAGTATATTATGTTATATTATACACTGTGCTCAAGCATGCTCCGACTGGTCAGTTGCCTCATCAATCAATGGCATGCCAAAGAGTCAATTCACAGTACAGATATCCCTCATTATAATGTACTCTCCCTCATTATAATGTAGTAGTTGAGGTCCATAACAACTAACAACATTATGCACCAAACAGTGATATTGCCGTTATGTTGTATGATGAAAACCACATACATACTGAACCAAAGTAAATCAAGACTTGTCAAATTGTGTCAAATATTGATGTTTAAAGAGGAAATAAACAAATCATACAAAGCTTCATGTTGTTTCCTTTCAACCCATTTTGTCTTATGTTTGATACATTAATTCAAATACAATGGTTTAATGTTGGTCATAGGGTCTATGGCGGTACAATGTTATATTCGAAATCATGTTATAACAAAATATGCTGTAATGAGGGAGAGTTGTATATGGCTATCAAAATTTTAATACAGTGATCCAGCGGTCAAGCTCGACTTGAATTTTAGGGAGAAGTGACTTCTTCTTCTGGACAGAACAGGGAGAAGTGAGATCTAAACAGGAACAGGGAGAAGTGGAAGCAAATCAAGATACGCAATATATATATATATATATATATATATATATATATATATATATATATATATATATATATATATATATATATATATATATATATATATATATATATATATATCATGTATGCATTTTCATTCTCTTATTTGAACTATGCTCTCTATTTCTCCGTATGAATATCTGCATTTGACACTGGTTTCAAACAATATTTTATTTTCAAGTAGAAACTTTCCAAATTGCATGTATATTATAACTCATTTTGTACACATATAAAGTTATCATATTCATGTGCAGTGTATTTTGGCCACATGACTTAGGAGTACTGTAGAAGCTATACACTGTAATGAATTTTAACTGACAGAAGTAACTAGATTACAGTATTGTAAATGCAAGTTAGTAAAAATGCTTAATCAACTACCCTGAAACAAGAATATTTTTTTTTACTTTATGAAAGTTCACTATAAAATGACAGTTGACAAAATTTTGTGAACTTGTTTGAAACAACCCCTGTAACATGTACATGAGCAAATGAACACATCTTCATAACAATTTGTTCATCTCAGTTTGTTGCCAATAAAACATTACCTTAACTATTCATAGACAACACAATCAAGCATTAAGGTGGGTATATGAATGAACTAAAACCTTCTTTTCAATGGAATTGCAACAGCCAACATTGGAGTGCATCTATTTTTAGAAAGAGGGGCTTTCTTAATGTAACCACTCACATTCTAGCTTTGTTACAACAGTCCATTGACAGGATTGCAAATTTATGGTTTTATTATTTGTCTATGTACCTGTAGTAACATCAGGCATTGGTTAAATAGTGTTTGCTTCACTACTTTTTTCCCATTATTTTCACAAAATGAGTGAAAACAACATTGACCTTACAGTGCTTCTCTAATACCACAACATAGCATTGTCCATACCTTGGGACCTACATAACTGCATTTTTATGCTAAATCTTGAACAACGTAATATTTAGACTTGGCTTTCTATGAGTTCAATATTTTCCTGAATATATATGCCCAAATGTTTATGAAAACAGACAATCTAACAAAGTGGTACTTCCCAGACACAGAGATGTCCTCCATTATTTCCTCCATGACAGGTTCACTTATGGTTTCAATCCGATTTTATGAAAAAAATAATGCACATGCAGCAATTACAATCTTCAGGTCACCGATTCTATTTTTAAAATACAAATTACATGCTTCATTGGAGACATGTATGTATGTTAGAAGAAGTGCCACCACATAATGAGGTAAGATATAAGTGAGGACATGTTATAATGGGATGTTTTGGCTACATAAAACAATAAAAAGCAGAATACTTAATGATGTGAACTGTTTTTTTTTATCAGCCTCTAACTAAAAGTTATAATATATATATATATATATATATATATATATATATATATATATATATATATATACATACATATATATATATGTATGTATGTATGTATGTATGTATGTGTTGTTGTTGTTGTTGTTGTGGGGCTTAACACCATTTTTCAGCACACGATAGGCTATACATGGCGGCCAGTATTAATGGTGGAGGAAGAAACCAGGAAATCCGCAGAAAAAACCACCAACCCACGAGAAGCTACTGGCAAGCTTTCTCACATATCCACATTCGCCGAATCTTTGACTCGAACAACGCAGACAGAGGTGAGATGGCAGTGATCCATAACGGACAGCGCTTTAGACCACTCGGCCACTCGGGGCCCCTGTATGTATGTGTGTATGCGTGTGTGTATATATATGTGTGTGTGTAATTATTTATATATATATGTGTGTGTGTGTGTGTACATACATATATATATATATAATTTGTGACTAGTTTCAGACTCAATTCAATCTTATTGTTTTACATTATTAAATGCATTCTGTTTCTATGAGATAATGTTATAAACAACATGACATAAAAAAGATGACACCAAAATCATTTTAGTATCCTCTTGTTATAGTCTTATATTAACCATACAAGGAACAATGCTGGAGCTAAATTAATCCAAGTTAATGGAATCCATAACAAGTAACCGTTTTCAAATGAGGTACCACAATATACTGTGGTTTTTATAAGTGTACAATATTTAGATTCTACCTGTTTCTGCCTGCTTGGACATCTTCATCTCTGAGAAAAAATTGAGTACCAAGGTCATGTCGAGTGGCTATTTCTGTATCTTGTATGGTCAAGGACTGAAATTTACAGGAAAAATACTGAATAAAGTAATGAATTTGGTGTTTTTGTTCAAAAGAGGGGATTTTAATTCTGACAATTTATATTGTAGCGATTATGTATCTAGTCAGGTTACAATAATTAATATTTTGACTGATTTATTTTCATGACAAAAATATCAACATCATATGACAATTGAACAGATTTAATGATTTGTTTATTTCTTTTACTTTGCTCACAAATAAATATGATACTTATTTCAGACAATGTCAAGACATACTGGCATATTAGGCTTTTTGAAATCTGTATCTTTTTCTTCTTTTTTTAAAAAGTTGTTTTAAGTGGCATCACTTGAGGCATTCGAATATATATCCAAACTGGGTTTCATAAAAATCCATTCATACTTGTTTGTGTCCTCATGCCTCAAGGCAGTACAGTTAAAATGCCTGAGTCATGACTTTTGACCTTTAATTATCAGTGTCAGAGTGCCATTGAATTGTTCATTGAAATGCAATGAAATACAAAGAAGTCTGGTCTAAATTCTCTTTTATATACAGACCTAACTGTGTCTGCTCACTGAAGTACAAAAATGAAAGTAACACATTTGACTTTTACACCAAGGTCAAGTTTTCAAAGGTATTTCACAAGGTGCAGATACTGTATAATGGTATAATGGTGGTCTGGATTGCACCATTTTCATTTGGAATCAATTCAGTATTGCAGGAATTGTGTTTGTGAAAACTCCATGTTAATGCCACCATTCACACAAGAACAGTACAGTAATAAGATTTTTAGTTGGCTGCAGTGTTGGAGGTCAGATCAACACCATTTTTGTTCAGAACCAGCTATATATTGCTATAATAGTGTTTCAGTGAAAAACCTATATCGCAATAACCATCTGTTCAGAAAAATTAAAAATTTTCAGGATGGGCATCAAGGCAGCCTTTATCATCATCATTTTAATATAAGAATATTTATACGTTACAAGAAAGAAGTGGCTGGTTTATTTTTCTTCAAATGTCAGCATGGCCATCTGTTTAAAAGTAACTTCTACAAGATTGTTCAAATTCTGGGAGCTCACACTGGCATAATTTAATTTAGGAACAATGAAATAGAGTGAGAAGTACTTCCATGAAAACCCTTGTTGATATGACCATCCCGTTAAGAGGAGTAGTGATAACAAGATATTTACAATTACCACTACTGATCCTTACCGTTTGTATTCAAGACCACTACATATCGTAAGAAGTTTCTTTGCCCGAAACCCATATCTACTAGACCATCCATTCAGAAGAAGTAGTTATGATAAGATTTTCAATATCACTAACATAGTCTGATTGGTGCCATTTTTATTTAAAACCATCGACATATCACAAAAAATGTCATTTTTTGAAGCTGCATGTCTCTATGACATTACACTTCAGGAGTAGCAGTGGTTAATAGATTTAAATGATTGTCACCTTGGTCATGAAACAGCATATCTTGGTAGCAACATTTTCATTTTGGACCAATCAGAAATTATATTAAGTCTTACTGGGTACGTGTAGGTCAACATTTTCATTGAGGATCAGCAAGACATCATAAGAATTCATTCAATGTCGATATGATCATCCACTGAGGATATGTTGATATGACCATCCCAATAGAAAAAAGAACAATGTTATCAAGATTTTTGATATGGCTGCCAAGACATCAATATTAATTGTCAGACTGGTACACATTTTCATTCAGGACCAATTAAACATCAGAAGTCATTTGGTGAAAATGCCATGCTAACATGAACTTCCATTAAAGTGAAGTAACAATAACAAGATTTTCAAGATGGCCACCATGAAAGCCATATTAGATAACCAAGTGGCACAATTTTCATTCAGGACCCGCTAAACCATGGGCCAAATGTGTGTAAAAGTTCATAGCAATCTTCTAAGTAGTTTAGGATGAGTAGCAATAACAAACTTGGAATTTCTGAATGATAAATATAAATGGTGAATTTTTTAACAGGAAATTATGTTAATTGCTGTAACAATTTCCTCAATAAAGGATTTTTAAAAAGTTCTGAAAATTGTAAGAATACAGATTGAAGATTTTTATTTTAGAATCAAAATGAGTAAACAATAACAAAACAGCAATGACAACAACAATAATAATAATATGTGAAATAATGATAACAGTACATTTTTTATCAACGATATCTATTGAAAAAGAAAATTTGATAGTTGAACTTCCATGAAAGATTACCTGTATACAGGGGCCAGTTTGGCTTTCTCACAGAGATGGATGCTTATGACACGTTTGTCTGTATATATTTTTGTGATGGGCATTTTATGAAATTGCACTGTAACCCCAACAAATGTTCCTTACTTGATAACATAGAAAAAAAAACAAAAACATCAAAGACCCTTAATCCATTAACCATACAGTAATATATCAACTTTCAATACCAAATGCATGTAACAAAATAAACCTAGAGAAATGAAGGCCCAATGGGAAATTCTGTTGATTGGTTTTTCAAGTATTCAAGCACATGCTAGTTTTAATCTAATTAGGGGTAATTTGGAATAAGTTAATTACAGTGTAAAAAACAACAGACCACTGCTGTATAGAATTTGAATATATGATGATGAAATTGGGGTCAATATACATGTACCAGAATACCTATAGCTCACCAACAAACTCGTGATTTCAAGAAATACAAATGCATTTGTTGAGCACAAATGCCTCACTACGAAAGACAAAGTGTTAAGATAAAGAGACTTCCATTTTGCGGGGGGGAGGGGTCTGAAGCCATCCACACACATTTCAAGCACAAAGATGTCAACAGAACAAAAGAAACTGACCTAACACACAACCTTAAAGTGACCAATAGGTGGAGACATGGGTATAATCATATTAGACAAACCCATCACTGGCAGCCATATCTGGGATGTGAGAGGAGTTGCCTTCAATGACAGTAACTTACATACCCCAATTATAAATGGTTGATCTGGTGTTTCAATATGGGTGTTCAAATCTGTATTTCCATATCACGTTTCCAGACTGAACTATTCAGGTGTTTTCACTGACACTGAGCATTTGATATTGCATGGTTGATTCAATATGGTTGTTCAATCTGTATTTCCATATCACACACCCAGACTGAACTATTCTGGTGTTTTCACTGACATCTGAGCATTGATATTCTTTGACGCATGGAATTTGCTTTTAATTTGATTCACTGTACAGCTAAAGCTATTTGGAAAGCATAAGAACTGTGGTATGAAATAAACACAAAACTGCATGCAAATTTTGTTGTGAATTGTAGGAAAGAGCTTGTCTGATATCACCTATCCCTATGCCATATCAGACTTGTTCTTTCTGCCATCTTAGAACAAGACACAGATACAGTATTGTGTATTTATTTCAACAATAATTTTGTTCATAGGACATTAAAAGCCGACTGTTTAAGACTGGTGATTGTTTAGGTAACCTTTGTAGATGACCATTTGTGAAATGTTGGAGTGTTTAATTTCTTGAAAAATTAATAGTTTTCCTACATATAGCTAAGGGTCCAACCAATCTAAAAATCGCTTCAACATGTATTGGTAAGTGGGCAATTTCTTGTGCCACACTTAGGTGAATATCTACACAGAAAAGCTGGGGGAAAAGTACAAATAAATGATATTGAAAGGTGCTGATATATGTGCTGTGGCATACATTACAAGAGAATAAAACTTGAAAACATAAAGCATTACAAAAACTGATCACAATCCTCCCATCTTTCTCTCTATTTCTTGGGCAAGCGGATTTATAAAGCCCTGTTCAGGTATTTGTCTTAATTCAAAATTTCTGGTACCAGTATTTGTAACAATATATAATGCAATTAGGGGGGCACAGCTTGACAAGCCTAAATGTAGGTCAGTCTGAGTGTTGATAAACTCAGTGATTTTCATGTATTGTATAAAGCTGTATATAATGAATCATCACAAAGCATGCTGGTAGATAGGGTTCTACAATTTGCACTTAAAACATTGCATATGTACTGGCTTATAAGTGGAGTAAAACTGCAAACAACAAATATCCAGAACTGCCATAGCATAATGCACCTGCTCATCAATGTTGTTTGTTGCACTGATTACTCCTAACTGCACTGCACTGGCCCAGATCTGCTGGCACATTTTGTGGTGGTGGATCTGGGTCTGTGCAGTTTGCAATTGGTCTCATCTTATAGGCATGTATATATGGTAGGTAGACTTAATTTTGTTTCTCTAAGTTTTAATGGCACTTTAAACATATTATTGGCTATATCATACTGAGATAATGGGAGCTAAGTGCCTTTTCCAAGGACACATGAGACAGCCAATCCCTACTGAACCCAAGACCCTTGGATTGTGAGTATCATACTCTACCAACTGGGCTACAGCATCTTCACAAATGTTGGTAGAACAAACAGCACACATATTCTGTAGCACACAATATGGTGGTAGCAGATCCTATATAGGTTACATTGAGTGCAATAGATACACCCTTTACAAAAAAACTGGGTCACAATTTAACTGTGTAGTATATCCCTCTCCCAACAAAGCTCCTCAATAACACCTGTTAAAATTGCCTAAAGACACATATAAACTTGTGTCCAATTACTTGAAATTGGTTATTTCTAATTATTGTATAACATAGTTTGCCCCTACCTATCCAATTAAATTACACTGACTAAACTATCAATGAAAGTATGATACATTGTCCGTAAATTAACACACACACACACACATACATTAATAAAAAACCCAAAGGCTAGGCACTAATTAAAAGTCATGAGCAATTTTCAGTTGCATACTTTGCTATCTGCAAAAATGCATTTCAGTTTTAATATCCACAATATTACCAACAAAAATAAATTCATAATTATGTATTATTGTGACCTTACTGCTCTTGAAAATAGACATTAGCAGAAGTATATTGGAAACTAGAAGGAATTTGTTTCTGAAAGCAAAAACAAGTTTCCTCTCACGCCCAGCCCCACCCCTAACAAATATGACAAAGTCATTCTAAGACACTGATACTTGACAGAAGGAAAGTAGAATTATATCAAGGTGAATTAAGTGAAATTCTTTGGAGCGTGATAGCATACATAAAGATTGCACAAAAGTAAGGACGAGGATGACCCTGCCCAAACAAAGGGGCCAGTAGACCACAATCATGGAGAGAAAAAAATGCATTTCTACAAACAATGCATACCAAATCAATGTAAATAAAAATTTAAAATGTAGACACATTCCTACATGGCATGAAAATTTAAAAAGGTCATCAACAAATGCCTACAAATGTGGGTGTAAAATTGTAGGTCTACTTTAAATGGGTTTTGCTCAATTGCACCAAGAAGTCTTTTGTCCAAAAAGACCCCAAAGTCCAAAGTATTGAAAAATGTGTTTTTAAAAATGGCATAATTGCTGTAATAGCCTGAAAATCAAGTCAGCATATATACTTATGAATAATACTGTGTTTACTAAATTTCAAGTGGTTTTTGTTTAATCATTCTATCAAGGTTTTTCTGAACAAAAACTGATGTCCAAAAAGTTTTAAAACGTGTAAAAATATAAAAAATTTCAATAATGGCATGAAAATATATTGTATATACTTTCTTATAAGTCAAATAAGACTAAGAGTAACAAAGAATAGAATAACGTGCCTGCAGATCTAGGTCTATGTCGTTTATTCTACTGATTACTCCTCACAAACTGCACTGACCCAGATCTTCTGGTGCATTATGCAATGGCAGATCTGGGTCTGTGCAGTTCGCAGTTGGACTTTTTGTAAGTACTTTCCCACCCCCAACCCACCCCATATGTAGACAAAAATTTTAAACATTGTTAGAGTACACTCATTTGTATTTCAGAAATCTACACTTTGCAGTGGAAATGAATCTTTCTATGTTGTTGCCCATTACAGACTGGATACAGTAGTTGTTGCGGATATACATCTCATGGCCCAAAGTGAACAAATTAAGTTTAATTGCCTCATCCCAAAGTTGCAACATTTATGTAATAGTGGATGTCCACTACATCACATGGAACTTATTTGTCTGCTGAGCTACTGGAGACATTTCAAGTTTTAAATGAAGTCTTTCAATATTCAAAGACTCACCCACTAAAAAACATTGACATAAATGTATTGTGAGAGATGAAAGATAAATTTCTTCAAAGATCGCACGAGAATATATTGGTACTTCACAAATATAAAGTTTAATGACCTTTTTCATTCCCCCCAGTCTCTTCAGAATTTTTTTTGCTTAACATGTTCACACACAATGAAACATACATGCTGTTATCCAATATACAATATCAAGTCCAGCCCTGTGTAGCACTTCTGTGCCAAACATATATGTTAATGCAGCTTGCTGAGTTAGTGCAGACTTAACGAAAACAAATTCAATGACTTTTCCAAAACTTTTCCAGGGCTATTTCACAAAACTCAAGGACCACAATATCTGGCATTAACAATCATAATTGTGTCCTGTTGGAAACAAGTTTTTTAATCATTGCTTATCTATGAAATCAGCAGTGTTCACATTTTAACTTCAATGTCAGAAATTCCATTACTCTTCCTAAACTTTGCATGGTCTGAGAAATTCCACACCTTTTCAAGGCCTCTGAAATTTATTCTTTAAAATCCAAAATTTTTCCATGATTCCAGGACCTGTGGGAACCCTGAGCTTGGTTGTGAATAAAAGTAAAACGTTTGTCACCAAAGAGCCTGTATGAAACACATCTTTAGACATGGTTTAGCAGTTTAGCCAACAATGCGAAATTACTTAAAATCATGTTGATAATCACACTGCCCCAAACTCCCCCAGCTTTGTTGGGGGTGGGTTGTAGTGGATTTTGGTTATCATTATCTAGAGGGTGATTGCCAATGGTGTAATTGCCTGGATCGAGTAAATATCAATATAAAGTGTGAAACTTATAGGTGGAATATATAGAGATCTGAGCAGATATATAAAACAGAATGACAAGAGCCCCTGTACATGTAAAGACAATAAATTTAATAAAAATTCATAAACAATTGTGATAATACATTACATTAGAAAGATACACTTCTTTTTTTAAATAAATCATTCAACGAATTTCAAACACAAATATACTTATACAATTTGCTGATCTGTTTTAAGTGATAGAATTAGTTCATCATCGAATCGAGTGAAAGATCGAAGTCAATGCCTTGTACAGATTCATAACCTGATTGTTCTGGTTCAGTCTGAATTCACTGCGACTGTTCTTTAACTTCCCTGTGCCTGTATGTCCGGGTCCTTTCCACTTTTCCCTTCTCCAACTCTCTAGTGTCTCGCCGCTTTCGGCCCTCGAACTTTGTGTGGTTATGTAAGTGCGTGATGCGTAGATACTTCAACAGGTAGATTCGTGTATACATCACGTGGATACGTCGGTGAATACGTCACATGGAGCTATCTCACCTTGTGTTTTCAAGCTTCCCTGACAGAATTGTGTCCGTCTATTCTTCCAGACATCCGATCCCTTGGATGATTAATTATGAGTGAATTTCTTCTAAATTTGACCCAGAGTCTTCTACATTTGTTTTCTCTTGCAGAAAAAAGTGTTGACTGACCAGGACCTTTGCAGCGGCACATTAAAACTGAGAGTTTTCATGTGGAATCACGCCCCCTTATTCAGCGTAACCAATCCTAATTAAATATCTCTCCCGCCTTAACTAGGTGCTAAAAATGCAGTCCGCCTGACAACCTCAGATTACCAAATACTGATTCCTGGAAAACTTCAAAACTGACAGCTTCGATACAGATTGAAAGTTAACCCCTATCCCTTTCAGTTAAATAAACGAAGGCTTAATTAAGAATCACTGTTCTCATGACAGAGACATTACTAATCAGTGCATTACGGTGATTTAAACACGCGCTGGTCCCCATAAATCTAATTAATCGTTCACCTGCCCAAATTAATGTGTTCTTCATAGATCGACTGAAATTTGCACCCTTACACACACAAATGGCATTAAATCTTTGGGAACCAAACCGAAGTCAACTGAACAAACTATTGATGCTGCAATATAATTAAAAGCAATAATAACTAAAAGTTACATGCCTAAAGACATACATGTACACAGCACAGAAAAATGTGTAGGGTCAACGAGTCAGCAAGTAGTGATAGTTCCATATTGCAGCAGCATTTAATTTCTTGTGGAAATGCATCAGGTCAACGTCATCATCATTACCACCACCATCATCTCTTGAAATTCAATTGAAATGCCTACTACATGTATTATGCAAACCAAATTGCGATACAAGTGTATGCAAGATATGACTATTACTGTACAATAGTACCATATTTTATGTAATTTTTCGTACACGAAAAAATAATTATTAATTTCAGTGTACGAAAAATTATATGTAAAATAAATAATTATCATTTGGTTGTACTGACCGTGTACGAAAAATAAAGGGATCGTACCAAAACAAGTTCTACGGTACACACGCTACTCAACAACCTATCGGTACAAACATACAAAGTAAATGTATATTTTACAATAAATCAAAAGTACTGTTGTTATGAGAGAGAGAGAGAGAGAGAGAGAGAGAGAGTTATGTTCAGTGTGCAAGCTCGTCTGCATTTAGAACATATGTACCTGTTATGTTGTGCAAAATGATCAAGATGGTTTGAACATGTATAAGTTATTGGTATTATTTATTTGTAAATTGTACGCAACGATATGACCCCACATCGTCAGGAAATTAAGTTCAAGTTGTATTTTTACCGCAACAATAATCTCATTATCAAATTGCAATAAAAATAAAGAACTTGAAGTGAGAGTGTGTGTGTGTGTGTGTGTGTGTGTGTGTGTGTGTGTGTGTGTGTGTGTGTGTGTGTGTGTGTGTGTGTGTGTGTGTGTGTGTGTGTGTGCCAGAGAGATCAATCAAATAAAAAAATTTCAGTGTACAAGACCGTATTTATTCAGTGTAGTTTTTATTTGTAGCTTTTGCAAAGAGAAAAAAAGACTATTTCAGTTACCTGATGAGCGGGATAATCCTCATGTATTACGACCCTACTATATTCCATTAGGAATAAACACCGCTAAATCAACAGTTCATTCTTGTTTTTTATTACGATGTACATTGTCACAGCAACCACATGGTTATACAGTGTTATTTACACGGTAATTAAACATGCTTAGCGCTTTGGTTATTCCAGCTGAAACCAGATTGAGGGCAAGAATTGACTGAAGAGGTCAAATCAGCGAGGCTGCCAATTGGGAAATGAGGCTTGCTTTAGGTAAATGAAAGTCTGTCAATGTGCTATTGAAGCCGTTGTCCATATGGCAGATGTTATAAGGACAAGCGATCATATGCATTACTTGTTATTTGAACTCGCCAATAAAGATAATAGTGGGGTATATCATAGAATAGATCTGCAATCAAATGTTAATTATATCCAAGTCAAAACAGAACAAACACTTAAAAGATAGTATATGTATATATACATACGAATCGATTTAACGGAGTCCGTGACTTTCAAATTTACGATGGAAAATGACAAGGTTTTTAAATTTTATGTTTGAATGACTAATGAAACAATAAGACTAGTTGACCAATGGTCTGTGGTCTTCACTTTAGCATTTACTGAGATGTTAATTTTTGTTGGATAAGACAACATCAAAGGGCTTCTGAACTCGTTTTAAAATGCATGTGGTGTTTTGTTACGGTGACGGACTTAATAAGGAGAACTAATTAACGATAATATTTAAAAG
>JAECUM010011729.1:0-35443 GCA_016617855.1 Megalonaias nervosa | reverse complement strand
TGATTCTGGAGTACATTCAAAGGGAAAAAAAATCAAATTTTTCCAGTAAATTATGTTTCACTAAGAATACTTAAAAATCCCCACCACCCCCACCCCCCGTCACCCAGCAATACAAGCATCCTGATTGCCTCAAAGACTAGTAACACCTGGTGTTAGCAAGGGGAGGTAATGTGCAACAGTTATTGTCCTTTGTATATATGATACATACAGAACAGATGAAGTTTGGTCATTTTGTCTTTCTAGTAGGGCTGAATTCAGAAAGTAGCAGGCTCAAACATATGTATGTATATATATGCATACATACATACATACATACATACATACATACATACTCAAAATTATTGCAAAAAGTATACAGAATAAACATGTCTAAAAAATCAGTGAGTCACAAGCACTTTCATAACTTAGGTTAACCTTCAGGCTTTCTTTGATATACCAGTATTAATTGGGTGCACTGAAATAAATTTTAATGATGTCATTATTATTTTTCACATTGCATCATCAAAATTTCAAATTTCATTATGTGGAAATATCTACATGCCTCAATATCTGCATCAGAATCTATAGATATCATGCTTCAGTACTATAGATATTCACCTCAGATTCATAGATTTTACAATTCACAACTGAGATTTTCAAGAAAATATTGGGAATAAATTCAAAAGTTACATTTCTAATACATTAGAGTGAAAATAATTGAATTACAGTTCTTATTTGAAGACCTTTATATTATGCACTTTGCCAACAAAAGAGATAACTAATTTTGTATTAGTAATTAATGTAAATAATTATATTTTTGTCAATACTTAATATGTATTAAAAATTTAATAGGGTTATTTTTCTTCATTGAAAGATTATATATATATATATATATATATATATATATATATATATATATATATATATATATATATATATATATTTAATGATACATATGCCAAGAAGCTGAACCAGTTTCACATGGACTGCTTGAGGAAACTGGTGCAGTCTCATCCATACTGGGGCCACTGACTTCAAACTGAGGAATACTGCAGAAGCAGTGCAGACATATGAAGAACATAAATCTCAGAATTGCAGCATGTCTTCTGTTGATCCTGCAAATACTGCAAGTGGTATATCCTGTCCAGTGTGACATAGATGGTTCAGAGCACAAATTGGCCTAATCAGCCACTCATGTAGTCATAGAAACCAAACCAAGTAGTGATGTCATGGTCATCCTCAAGCAACACACAATATTACTTGTGTGCAGAGGTAGACAGGTCATGTATGCACAATATTAATTGTTGGCATGGGTAGACAGGTAATGTATACACAATGTTACTTGTGTACATGGATGGACAGGTAATGTATGTATAATATGAGTTGTATGCATGGGTACACATGTAATGTGTATATTAATTGTGTGCATGGGTAGACTCCTATATACCTAATTCTATTTAAAGTTGATTCCTATGTTTATGAAGTATGTTTAACTCATAAATAACTGAACATTGGTTATTTAGCATTCCAAGGAAGCAATTTGTCTAGATGTTATTGTTGACATTTTGTATAGCATCCTCTGACTTGCTTACAAATTTAAAGTTTTGAAATCATGTAGAAATCGAAGCATTGATGCATATATTGTTTTACAGGCTGTTAGACAGGTACAATGTAGTCATGGTAGCTCAGTTGGAAGAGCACAAGACTTATAATTCATTGGTCATTAGAGTTTTATAGCAAGGGACCAATATATTGTGGACACATGAGTTACAGGTTTCTATATCCAGAAAGAAGAAAATAAAAAATATTTTAAAAAATTGAAAACTATGTTATATTGTTTAATGATAATTGATTTACTTTGTTTTCTGTAATAATGTAAATAATGTAAATAGGCACTTAAATGTGATGATTAAAAAAAATGCTCTTTAATATTTCACATAGATGAGTGTATGTACACCACTGTCCACTGTTAAACAAAGGGAACTCAACTTGATAGATTGAACTATATAGCATGTACAAATTTATGTCCTTATAATTTGGTTGAAATACGGTGAATTTCAGTCAAATTTTCACCATATAGCCACAAGTAATAGGCAAGTATACAGTTTTTGTAAAGATGCAGTTGAATGTGTTGAGATGGTGTTGAATGTGTAAAGATGGAGTTGAATGTATGAAGATGAAGTTGAATATGTGCAGATGGAGTTGAATGAATAAAGATGGAGTTAAATGTGTACAGATGAAGTTGAATGTATGAAGATGTAGTTAAATGTGTACAGACGGAGTTGAATGTATGAAGATGGACTTTCATGTGTAAAGATGGAGTTGAAGGACACACGGTACTAAATGTATGGAAAAATGGGAACCAGTCTGGAAATGGGTGAAACATAAAATAGAGTATATATGGGTTTGGCTGGCCAGGATTGGTTAATAATGTAAGTGATTTTTTTTAGGAAAAAGAATCTTTTGAGAGCTTATCTTGGTTGTAACTGAAAAAATAGAGACATTGTTTTATTGATGGAAGTTGTCCTTTAACAGTCTTGAGTTTGGAACACTCAATACTGAAATTAGCGCCTGACTCTTTGGTGCAGAATTGAAAGTAAGTGTTTCAAACACGTATAGGTCCAGAAAATGCCACGGCTCATATCCTTTTCTCTAACAGAAGCTGACATCCAGGTTTCATCTATACTGATAAATATAGGTTTGATCATGAGCACTCAGAAATTTAAAGTTATTGAATTTTTAATATCATGGTGTTTGAATAGGCTTTTACTATGGGAACTGAATTAGTACAGTGAGTCCTGAAAATCTTAAATTTTGTAGAACTACTAATGAGTAGACAAAGCATACTATATAACTACCTAGGTGTGGCGGTTTAGCGTTGTCAGTAATAAAAAATACAGACTCATGCTAGACTAAATACTTGTAATATAAATTAAAAACATTCGAGTTTCAATAGACTCACTGAATGTACACAGAAACCAAGACAGAACTGAGGTCAGTTTTGCTAGTCATATTAAATGTCAAAGCAACTAGGATCAACTGGTGTCTATTTCAGTAGACTCACTGAATGCGTTCAGCAACCAGATCCATATTTGCTGCTTGTAGCAAAACCTCTGAAGATCAAAACTCCTGAAGTCTAAGTCAGCACTTAAAGCTTGAAGAGTATTTGATTTGCAGAGATTCTTTGTTCATCCAGAAAATAATATTTGATTAGTTTTGTCTACTTGTGTCTAATATACATGTTTATTAATGTGGTGAGGTTTGTCCATTTTTACATACATATAAGTATATACACATATTTGTTAATGTGTGATTTGTATCTGTACATGTAAGCACATATACATTTGTGATTTGTACAGATAAGTACATATACATGTTAATGTGTGACTTGTCCATTTGTACAGACATTTAAGTTCATATTTGTCAAAGTGTTATATATCCATTTGTCCATATAAAATACATATGCACTGTTATCAATGCATACATTAATTTCATGGCAATCATTCACATCTTTGTGTTGAAATATATGCTGTTCATTATTTGAATTTTGTTTTAATACAAGTATTTAAGTATAAAGTGCTCTTGTTTTACGGTCTGGAACTCTAATTCAGGTCTTTTGACTGGCCATGTTCTTGAAGAGGTTTTGATTTGATGTGGTTTAGTTGAGTGTTATGACATCTGGTTCAAACATTCTGTTTGAGTTTTCAGAGTTGATTTGCTGAATGAAAGACAAAATTTGGACCAGAAAAGTAGTAAATTTCTTCAAAAGATTTTATTTTACTTAAGTTTCACTGTAGACACAAGATATTAATAACCATTTTAGTGTACAACACTATACAAATTTGTACACCCAGAAATTCTTCATATTGGAATATGTTCAAGTTTCATGGAACAAGGTACTGTTGGAACAAGCTATAATTTGGATCATAAGAGTTTTGTTACATTGAGCATCACAGTGACACAAATCTGTTAGCTTAGGGTTTTGGTTTGATTAAGCTGGGGGGGGGGGGCAGGGGTGTAAATATTTTTTTAATTTCTAAAATTCAGAACCATTTTGAGAGAGAGTCAGTGAAAGTGTCCAATGTTGGTAAAGGGGATCAGCTCTTCTATAGGTGCACATGATGGAAATTTTATTGCAGTATGTTATGATGTTATATATAGTTTTGATTCCTGTTTAATTGCAACATTGTATGATTTTATATATAATTTTGATTGGGGGTGGTTTTCATTGTAACATTGTATGATCTTATATATAGTTTTGATTCCTGTTTTATTGTAACATTGTGTGTGTGTGTATGTATGTATATATATATATATATATATATATATATGATTCCTATTTTTTTGTAACATTGTATATTCTCATATACATATATAGTTTAACCCTTTACACCCCAGGTACGCTATTCTACGCCTTTACCTTTGCCCCCCCGTCTACGCATAACTACGCTTTTACCTTTGCCCCCCCATCTACACGTTTCTACTCTTTACACAGTACCTACTATGAATATGTTACATCTTCCAGTTAAATGTTGATTTGCCGGGACGTAACCAAACGCTGGTCAAAAATAATAAATCATCTTTTCTAACATTCGATTTTAATGATGTATTTCCTAACATTAGAACATAAAAATCTAAATTTAACCAACCAACTATATGTAGGGGGGTTTTCCATGGCCGCATCCACAATGGCGTCCTTAGCTGATTGTAATACCTCAATTTGATGTAAATATTATGGCCTTTTCAACATATGTCAATTACTTATAATTGTAATTTTTCCAAATATGATGATGAAGTTTACATTAATAGTGTAAATTAATAATGTCATTATATTCTTTATGTGGAAAATCACATTCTTCTTCAAATTACAGCAAGTCTTCTGCCATAGATTGTAACGTATAATGTAGCCTTAACGTGTTTAAAACTCGAAATTTGCCTTAATTGCGGAGCAAATGAAATATAAAAAAAAATTAATAATGTTTGTGTTGTTAATTTCTTCCATTCATTTCAATATGCAAAGTTTCAATCAAATCGTATAACAGACGATACTGGAAGTGACATTTTGTATTAAGAAGGGAATTCCCTGATTTCGTCATGGCGATGTCGTCCTCGTCTGTTGATTACAGTGATTTGTCTGGAAGTGAAAACGATTTTTCTGGATTCAGTTCTGACGAAATACCAGATTTTATAAATAACGATACCTTTAATGACGAAGGATCTGAAATTCTGTCGTCAGATGTCGACATTGAAATGTCGTCAGACTCAAGTGATACTGATGATGATCAGCCAAAATGGTTTGCAGACATGCAAGATATTGACAGAAGTCCATTTACTCAACAGTCAGGACCGTCACATAATTTGCAGGAGACAGCACCAGAACTGGACTATTTCCAATTATATTTTCCAGTTGGACTTTTTGAAAAGATTGTAAGTGAAACAAATAAATTTACAGCTAAACAACATGTTGATCATGAAATCAGTGATGCAAACTGGACAGAGACCAATGTGCCTGAGATGTCTGCCTTTCTTGGCATGTTGATCTTCATGGGGATAATCAAAGCTCCTGACTATAGTTTCTATTGGTCAAATGACAAGTTTCTATCCAATGAAGGAATCAAAAATGTAATGCCATGCAGGTTTGAAAAACTCCTCCAGTACCTACCCCTAAATGATGACAACACAAATTTTCCTGCTGATCACCCTAACCATGACAAACTTCACAAAATACATCCAATACTGAATGAAGTTCTGGCCAACATTGAGAAGACATACAAGCCTCGCCAACATCAAACCATGTTATTTGTTTGCCTTTTGAAGTTTTGAAATATGTTTGAAATTTGATGTTTTGTGGTTTCAGTTTATTGATACAGATGTGGAACCTATTAATATAATAAAAAATGATTGAGAATACTAAAAAGGAGAGAGTGTTTAAAATGTTTTTGTAATTTTGAATGACTTAATTTAGATATGACAAAGGAGTTTGTTTCAGATAGTCATGATGAAATGCTTCTGCTAATAGTGATTGTATCTTCAGCATTTTTCATTTTTGTTTCATTTGTGAAGTTTAGTAAACATGCTTGATGTAGTTACACAGTGGAATTATTATACAATTGTAAAGATTGGTCTCTGAACAGTATTTTACTATCATGCATACACACATTACTGTCATGCTTATCAAATAACAAAACAACTTGGGTACAATTTAAGGTTATTCCATTAAATTCACTTTGGGAAGGCAAATGCACTTTTTTTTAATTTTCTTTTTCTGTAGGAGGTTTGGTCTAAACAATTTTTCAGTTCTATGTAGTTTGAACTCTTTTCTAATGGTGGTGTTCCCCCACACAAAAGTGGCACCTCAAGTTGATTTAAATAGAATTTTAGCTGTTGTTAGATTCATTGGTTTATAGTCAACTACTGGCTTCAGACCAGTTATTTTCCTTCTACAATATTTTATGTATAAGCATTAAAGACTAAGCCACTTTTACCATAATTGATAGGCCACTCTCACTTTTTGCCACATATTGGCCAATTTTGGTTCAATAAATCCTAAAAGGTTTCATCATAGCTGAGCGGCACGTTTTTGTTAACTACCGATGTAAACAAAATCATGTAGAGGATGTAACCAAAAAGGCATCTGCATGACCCAGAAAAACCGTTTTGTGGAATAAGGTACAGTTTCATTGAAAAAGTTAGTTTGGTGGAATATGTTAGTTATTCCACCTAGAATATCATCATTTTATCCAAACCTACTGAGCAGACATGCATATCTGATGTACCATTGTCACTTAACTTTATTGGTGAAACTGGTGTCAAAAACAGATCTTGCAAGTGTTTTAATGGGATTGCCCATATTGAAAAAGATCGGGTGCAAATTCCAACATAGGTAAAGAGGGTTAACTTTTCTGTATGTGCACTTCATAGGAATATACTGTTTATGACATTGTTAGTGTGTATTTATCTTGATGACTTTTAACCTCGTGAAATTACCTTAATTATAATATCTTAAGTGTACAGAATGTGTATTATGTGAATTAATTTTATCCCTCTTACATTATTTGTATTGGTATTTTCTAAAATATTTTCATGTGCTACAGCTTGTTTAAAATTTTATTGTAGCATTATATATTCTCATATATTGATTATTGTTGATGGGATTTTGAGACTCAGAGAAAGTTTTTGTTGATCCCAAGGGTGAGTGGGTGTCATTGAAGACCTTGCAGAATTTTTCAGAACCCTGATCAATGTTGGTGTTGCTGTGTCGATGGATGTCATAAACCTTGCTTAAAAATGATGTAGGGTGTTTGGAGTATGTTGTACTACTGAGCATCACAAAATCAAACCCTGTCAACCAGGAGTTATGAAATTTTGTTTTTCTGGGCTTTCCTCCTTTCATAGATGGCTTATCCTTCCCAGAATTACAGCTGCACTTTTGCATTTGGCCTTCTAGAATCAATCTCACTTCCGCACTATTCCAGCTACTGAAATAATCATGTTTTACATTTTTTATCTATTGATTAAGATCCTTGGTCATAGCTATCAAGTCACTTAGAACATAATTTTCCATGGCAATGTGACTTGCGTTATGTTTGAAAGAAGTCTTATTATATTGATTAGTGTCATTGTCTTCAACAATTTGATGAAGTGTATCTGGGTTTACCAGGGCATGGGAGAGGGAGATATTATATGTTTAGGCACACTATGTGGCTTGTGTCTGCATGTGCAAGTGGAGGTGTAAAGAAGTGGGATCTTGCTTGGAAAGCACTACCTGGATTTTCATCATCTTATTTTGTGGCACTGTCATCTTCACTTTGATGAAGTATATCTAGGTCTACCAGGGCTATGGAAATGGGAAGTGTTGTATATCTAATAGGAATTATAGTTTGAATGTGAGAAAGTGACGTTCGTAATGAATTGTGGTATTGCTTGGTAGGTACTGCTAGGATTGAAGGTTATTGGTCAAGCTGAGGATCACAGTAGTGACACAGTGTTGGTGAAATAAGTGTCTTTGCTCTACATCAACAGCATTTACATTTGTTGCTCTCAAAAACTTGTATTGTGACTAGATATATGAATGACTGCTCCAGTGGCCTAGTGGTTAGAGCGTCTGCCTCAGATGCAGGAGGTCGTGGGTTCGAACCCCATCTGAGTCGTGCCAAAAACTTATAAAAATGGTACTAACAGCTGCCTCGCTAGGCGCTCAGCATTGAGAGGTTAGTGTTAGGACTGGTCCGCCTAGTATCAGGGTAATGTGACTGGATGGGATATGATGCTACATGTCTGCGGCATGATGCCCCAATGCTAGACATCACTATAAACTGTCACACTGCAGACATCATGGCGAAATGACTGAAAAATTGTTAAAGCTACATTAAAGACCTTGTTAAGCTATGTTAATACCGGATACATTTCATTGTGTGGTACCATAAAACATTATATTGTAATGAGTGGCAAAGCCTCAAGTTAAAATATATCATTTTTGGTACCACAAGATGAAATATATCCAGTATTAATATAGGAAAAGAAAATTTTCTTTTTATTATATACTACACTTGCTCCATAATCGAAGTTTACAAGATTAAACTCACTCTTTGGCACAAGCTCACCCCCACCCCCTTGTAGTAAATTCTTCTCACTTTATTAGAATGATCATAGAAATATATATGTGACTTAAAAACTTCAGAGAGACACAAATGGCATCTGGTCAAATTGACCTAATGTGGGATGATAGATCGCTCCACCTACCAAATCACATGACAAGACCTCCTGTCAACCTCTGACAAACATGCAGTATTTGGCAAAGAAATATGTTTCAGCTTAAGTGATATGTTTATTAAAAATTATTTGTATTATTCTTACAGATGTAAAATTACAAAGTTGCCTAAATTATACTGCAGTAGACAATATTTATATTTGTAGTTGAAGTTCGATAGTAATAACCTAAGTGTTATTTCAGTAAATAATAAAACTCAATTTTCAAGCTGCTTGAGAACTTATTCATGTGTAAAAAAAATTCACTCCAAAAGATGCTAGAGTATTTAGTATATAATCTATCCGTATTAATTTTGTCTGGCTTATGTTTATGCTGCCTTGGAAGTAAATGAATAAAACTTTATAACAAAATCATAATTATTGTTTAGAAGCATACTGTTGTACATAATAAATTTAAAGTTCTATAGTTCGTAAGATGTAATTTTGATCAGTGATGTCTGTTGATGTAAACATGTAAATGCATGTTTAATATATCGGACGATAATTATCTGAAACCATTGTTTTCGTATTTCTTTGTTATTACATTTTTGTATCCCCACCCCTCCTTCATCCCAATGAGAAAGTAAAGTCACTCAAGTGTCTGAAAGATCGAGATGATAAATCATATTGTTGGGACAAGCCAATATTAAAGTGTAAATTTTCAAACTTTAAAATAATGCAGTCTGGGGTTCAGTGCTTCCTATTCAAGAAATATAATATACATCAAAGCCTGAAAGTTAGGGGGTTCTCCATCCATATTCTAGAAACGTTTATTTTTACATATAGTTTTCAGTTTCAATTTGTGGGATTTGTTTTCTTCAAGCCATCAACAGGACATGCTTTTCTACATACTTTTATGTAAAGATGTTGTAATTGCCATCAGTTGTTTCCAGATTCAGCTGATTGTACATGTGACCACAAGAAAGTCTTCATCCAAAGTTTTGTCTATGTTTCGGGAAAGGAATAAATCTAATTCCTCCATTCAGACAATCTGGATATCGACTGTTAGAATGACACGGCTCACACTGACTTCTTTCACCGTTATCGATCAAGAAATCAACAAATCATTGCAAAATTTGTAAATACTTATCATAATCAATTCATTATTGCTACAAGCAGCTTGTCAGAGGAAAATGGTGAATGAAAGCAGTGCCTGGAGGTGTGTCTAAAATTTACGCTCGTTGATTGGTTAATTTGATCAGCATGATTGACAAGTGGCGATATGTCAATTTCTGTATCAATGATTAATTTCCATGTCTGCAATGTAAGGCAGTTTCTGTTTATTTGTGTCGAGCTCAAAAAGTAATCGATTTTATTGCTGCAGGCACACACAAGAGTCACATGGCATGATGGGAAGTCTTATAATTTCACAAGCAGGATATATTTTTCACATGTGAAAATATAGGAATGAAAAAATATGAAAATTATTTCGCCAATATGTATCTCTATTTCACACTATAGACCAACAAAATTGCCACTTTGCAATTAACCCAGGGAAGGCAGTTTTTAAAAAATATATGCCAGGGTACTTTGACTTAACAGAGTTCATATTAAAATGATAAGAAAATTCTAAATTGTATCTATGGGTGAGTACCCCACATTAAAAGTGCCTTCCCTGGGTCCCAGGTATGTTTTACTGGAACAGCCTTAGTTACACACATTGATCAATCTAATAATTTAACACAAAAAAAAAAGAACCATGACAAACATCTACTTAAACAAATGTAACTGAATTAATAACTTCATTAAAAACCCATTAAGCATTACATTTATTAGTATTTTTATTTATTTTAATGTTAACATCACAAACATAATGCATATATGCACATTAGAAAATGCTACTTATTATTTTATTCATATTGCATAATACATACATTTACATATTTTTAACAAGATAAATTACACATTCATATTATCATTTACTTAAATGGACAAATTGATTATGCAAATAGTTAAACATGCAAATGACACACCCACACACTAAATACATAACTTTGGCACAAAATTTTTATTTAAATTTGTATGATGATGTAGCAGGATGACATATTTTATAATTTTATATATTCACATTTTAATTAGGCAGAAGTGGGTATTTTATTATTTTATGTAATTAATGTTCATCGACGAGTGAAATAAAGTCATCAGTTGCAATTATTGTGTTATTCTCATTTTACACACATTTAGCCAATTAGGCAACCTTGAACCAGAGACTACCTGTTGAGTTTTGTTCACTCTGCGCAATGAAGCTACCCTGATTATTGTTCATGCTGAGTTGTTCTATTAAATGAGAAGTGGTAAGTAACTTTCTGTTTGGTTAGTTTGCTATTTGTCTGTATAAACAACATAGCATGAACAGCATGTTAGTGGTGGTCATTCCACTGGAGCTTCTGAAGGGTGCTGGTCATGGGATTGCAATAAGAAAAGTACTTGATGATTCTTTTGCTTCAAGGAAAATGTGACTTGACCTTTGTCCCATATGATAAGGTAAACAGATTTATAATATAGCTAATGTAACAGTTTTGTTTATATGTACTCTGTATATTTCTCTGAAATGTATGTTGATGTATTTTAGCACATTTAATAGGTTATCAACGTGCATATTATTTTCTGAGCCTATCATTCTGTCCATATGCTTGTCTGTCTGTCTGTCTACTCTCTACTTTTGCTCTACACACTGATTGTTTTGTGTTTAGGTTTATTTGGTCAACTATTTCTCTAGATGGATGGGGTAGTAAGTCATTCATATTGAATGTACTGTAAACTGAATCAATGTATACATGCAGAACAATAATGCACTGATGACGGTATTGTTATTTATAGTTGTAGTAAATGTATTTTTATTGCATTTGCAGGGTGTAAGAAAGCAGGAGAAATGTATTTATCTCTATTTACGAACCTCGAGCACAATAAACCCAATTTCTTATAAAAAATACTGGTCTTATATTTTCTATTCTGGAAGTAGAAGGCATGTGCTGTAACATTAGAATAACATAAACCAAAAATACAGACACTATACTATCTTAATGTTTGGAGGCTGGGCAATCTGGGGGTGTTAACTCCTGTAAACAATGTTGGGGAAAGCAGAAAATCAAATAACTCGCACAAAATCGTTTCAGAGTTAACTCCCCTAAATTATGTTTTGAAATCAAAATTGTGTATGGTCTTAGTAATACATGTATAAAGATGCATACCAAATTTAGTTTAAATCCAAAGAATCCTTCCAAAGGTCATGCTGCTGAAACCAAATCATGGAGTCATAAATCATTTAAACAATGTCATGGGATGTCTGAATTCAAATTTCATTGATGTCTTTTTAATATAAAGCTGAATGCCAAATTAAGACGAAACCCAACTATTCCCAGTAAAAACAGCCATCTTGTATGTTAGATACTGGCCTCAGAGAGTTCTAGCTCTAAACTGAGATTGAGGAACTCCATCATTCCTTCAATGACAGTCATCCTTTTCTCCAAGGCAGCTTCTCATCGATCAGATTAAGCTACAGGGGAGAAACTGGAATATATGATTGGAAAGGATATAGTAAATTTAACCTTGTAACCATGACAATCTTTTGGCAAAATTGATTAAAGATACCTATGTGTACAAGACAAAAAGAGACATTTAGCATTTTTTTTTCTCTGTAAAGTAGAGTAATTATTTTTTATGAAATGCTGGTTGGCATTCTGAAACTCCTATAATCAAGATAATATCCCTGTTACAAGATCTGGTACTTAATTACATCTATCTTTCTTAACTGGTCATCTGTTTCAAACAAGAGTGAAGACACTGAAATACCTGTAAAGAATCTAACAGTAAGACACGATGCTTTTCATGACAAAAATGATTGGCTGATCACTTATGCCTTTTAACAATATTAATCCCATACATTAAGATATTTGCTTTCAATCAAAACAATAACATTTTCCAGTTGTCAGTCATGTGCTTTGTCCCTCAACATCCAAAATTTTATAGCTTTCTTTTCTCATGATCATTACACAATGAAGTATAGGTAACTATGTAACCTGAGTGGAGAATGTGATTTACTTTTGTTTGAAAATATTGTGCAATCATGAGAAACGAAAAAGAAATGTGCCACACAAATTTTGAATGAGGAGAAAGATCATCTTAAACTTCATGATGCTTACGAGTTATGTCCTTCATCTGTTCACTGGTTATCCTAAAATATTGTAAGAAATAACATAAGAAAAAAATCAAATGGATGTGTCACTGAAATCTGTCCTTCGTGAAATGTTCCCAACTGGTATGAAATGTTTAATCATATTCTTTACATATTCAACTGCTCCTGTGGCCTAAGCTGAACCCCGGTCGAGTCATACCAAAGACTTATAAAAATGGTAATAACAACTGCCTAACTAGGTGCTCAGCATTTGGAGTTTAGTGTTAGGACTGGACGGCCTGGTGTCAGGATAATGTGACTGGGTGAGACGTCTTGTTACATGTCTGCAGCACGATGCCTCAGTGCTAGACATCAATATAAACTGCCACTGCAGACATCATAGCGATATGATAGAAATTTTTTTAAAGCTACATTAAAAATCCAGATCACATACACACACACTTGACATATTCATATGGCTCTGTGAGCAGATATTACCTAAAGCATGTTACATGATTCACATTTTTCTATTTTATTTATTGCAAAACTTATATGACGAAGATTTGATCTTACAAAGCAGATCATACAGATTCTACAGTCATAATTGATGATTTGTATACAAGGTAATAAGATGAAGAAAGAAAAAATAAATGTACGGTATGTTGATTTAAATGTACAAGATTAAAAATAAGATTCCCTTGAATGCACTGATCCTCTCATGGCCAAAAAGAATTTCAAGGAATTCATGATATGACCATTTCTTCTTTTAAAATGCTGTACACTAAAACCATCCATGATACTGTTGAACAATGTAACATATCCAAATG
The DNA here is from genome assembly GCA_016617855.1 of Megalonaias nervosa. NCBI lineage: Eukaryota > Metazoa > Mollusca > Bivalvia > Unionida > Unionidae > Megalonaias > Megalonaias nervosa. Next base: position 21,775 of record JAECUM010011729.1, on the reverse strand, counting down.
GGCTGCTGTGGTGGCTATACTGGATGTAAAACTGGCACCATTTTCAATTAGGACCAACTAGACCTCATCTGAAGTCTTTTTGTGAAAACCTCATGCGAATATGACCATCCATTCTTGATGAGTAGTAATAAAGAGTTTCAAGCCATACTGAAGGTAAAATTGGCAACATTTTCATTTAAAGCCAGCTAGATATTTTAAGAAGTCTATTTGTGAAAACCATATGCCATGGGACCATCAGTTCAAGAGAAGTGATACAATTTGTAAGCTGGCCACCATGATTGTCAGAGTGGCATCATTTTCATTTAATATGATGAACTGGACACAACAGAAAGTATCCTGTACAAAAAAAGTGTTGACAAGACAATCCATTTAGGATGAGTAGCAACGTGATTTTTCAAGATGGCTGCCATTGTGATCACATTGGATGTTATATCGACACTATTTCATGCAGGACCAACTAGATGCCATGAGAAGTCTTCTAGTGAAAACTCCAATTCAATATGATATTCTGTTTAAGAAGAGTATCAATAACAATATTTTCAAGTTGGCTGCCATGGAGGCCAACATACAATAGGCCAATCCTGAAGCTCTTCTAGTCTGTGACCAGTGGTGCAAAGAATTGTAGTTTCATACTTTCCAGCTTGGGTCTCATACATTTATGTACCAATCAGTGCATTAAATGCTGTTATAAATGTCACCAACAACAAGTGACATGCTTTAGAATTACAATAGGACCAAGATGCTGTCATTGTAGTTCCTCTTGTTGTACAGATCACTGGAATTTTATGTAGATATCACTGGAATTCACACTTTGCTATTCATTTCTTTACCCTTTTTGTTGTACCGATATTAAATAAGATTGCTTGCCTTGATTTCTGATAAATCAGAACACTTTGATTTTACTCAACATAAAAACATGATCACCCATAGAAGGGCACTCCAGTTCTGGAAGATTGAATTTTGACATTGAAATCATACTTATCAAACAATCCACATGCGATGAGGGGTACTGGCTACTTTGCCCCTAAATCAAACATGGACAAATGTCTATACAATATATGTTGTAGATTAACATAGTCAATGATTTTACCAAGCTTTTCCAATATGAATATAAGAACACTGATATAAGGGTAAAGTTTTGGGTCATTTCAATTTTTTCGTATTTCTAAGATCTTAGAGCAGAGTGAGGTAAAAACTAGGTAGCTACCAATTTTTTATTCTCTACACTTACATTTGTAAACAAGCAATTAAAATAAAATGAAGCAGCAATAGCCATTTGATGAGTTTATCTTAATTTAAAGTACTTTTTATTTGTGTTTTTAACAATAACAACAACCCATTTCTACCTATATAAAATTTCTCACTTTTGGATCACAAAAGAGTGTATAAAAAGTGGAAACACCTGTGTGGTCAGTCTGGATTTTAGCCGAAGTTATTCAGTAAAGAATTTTATTCTCGGTTTTAAAGAAGGGATCAACAAAATAATATTTACAAAAATTCGCTGTAACAAAATAAACACACACACACACACAAACACACACACACACACACAATATGTAAGGATTACATGTTAACTAAAGTAACATTTAAACTAAAGCAATATTTCAACCAAACAAACAAGACATTACATTGTTCTCATTCAAAAACTTAGGGCAACCCTAAATTCAATTTTGGAGTGACCCTGAAGTAATATATGGTGAATTTTGGTGCCTTGAAAAAAATAAATAATACAGAGTTCAAGTTTAGGACTAAAACTGAATACAGCTATATATTTCATCTGTCAACACAGCAACGTTTAAAATAATACTGTTAAAATCAGTTTTAATGTGACCTTGAAATACTATACGGTCACACTAAATTCAATAATAATAATAATAATAATAATAATACAGAGTTAGAATATAAGGTCATTCTGAATATGGATTGAAATTAAATAAACATTATTCTTCATGCAATATATAATAGATTACTTAAGGGAATAATAAATTAGTGCATGTACATACAATTACTGAATGACCACTGTCTTGTCATCCTAAATATACGATGGCCATGTGCTATGTATGCATAATTGTACAATGTTGCTTTTCCCTGATGAATCGGATGTAAGATGCTTAAGTTGCAATGTAATAATAATAATAATAATAATAACAACAACAATAAGAGCAGAAGACGAATAGAGTAATTATTTTATTTCATTTCATAACAAATTTTACTGCCCTTGAGATGACACATGTTCATTTTCATACTCTACTGATGCCCATAGAAAATGCTAAAACTAACAAAGAAAATATTTAACATACATACAGGGAACTTTTAAGTAACTCATATTAAAGTACCCCACTGAACTGATCCTCTTGTATTTTTCTTACCAAATTAAATCTTCATCATGTCTGGATTTACAAAGAGCTTGAAAAGGTTTCTAGTTTATTTAAAGAGTTGTTAATTCCAACACAGTTTGTATTTATTAAAAAATGATCCTGAGAGCATGTTGGTACCCTGCCCCAATTTCTTCTCCATCATCGAGTGAAAATACCAGTATCTAACCAGATTTGAAAACACAAACACCAGTAGCAAACCGGATCTGAAAACACAAACACCTGTAGCTAGCCTGATTTGACAACACAAACAGCTAATTTTAATATTTTCCATAGGCATCAATAGAGTATAAAAGTGGAAATTGGGCAGTCAGACAGGATACTTCATAATTTAAATCATGTTACCAAGAAATCATTATTATGCAGACATGGGCATCAACACTATATCACACACACACACACACATGCAGTCTGGCATTTCAGAACAAGCAAGGTTTCAGACACCAATACTGGTGCAAAATGCATACCTAATTTGGTTGATTAACGAAAATAAAATACTGCGATACTTACCATTTTGAAAAGCGGCAATTGTTACCACAAAATTCCATTAAAAATATAATTTTGGATACATGGGATACTACCCCTGTGTTTTCATGACTTACGATATGTCGGCCTATTCTGTGCATGACTTTGAATAGATGTAATATTTATGCATTGGGCAAGTGAAATGGAATACATTACTTCTGAACTCTTCCTGTCAGCATTTCAGCTGAGGAACTAAGGTTTATAGCTGGTTTCAGAAAATTCAATGTCATAATGACGCTAAATGGCAAGAGATATCAAGTAAACTAAACCGATTTTTTAAACAAAGTAGTGAAAGTTCAACATTTGATACAAATAAGTTGAAGAGAAACAACGTGTTTACATTTTATTTATGAAAAAAAAAATTACTACAGAATTTTGAAACAGACAATACTTATGGGAATTTCTTGACAATCTATTTGAGGGGCAAGTTGAAAAGTCGGTTAGCGGATGGGTAAGTGGAAGTGGGACAACTTCTTGCAAAATTAGAAACTTGGATTAAGATGCAGTATTGTTCGAAGGTAAACATTTCTATCTTTCAAATAACATATTTATTTGTATGATTCTAAAAGACAAATATTAAATTTGCTTTTCTGTGTTAAATTTCAAGAAGGTTATGGGGTGGGTCTTCATGTTGAAATTAAAAATCGTATTTTTATATGCATTGAGAACAAAAATGGGGGATATTCTGGTACATTTTATGAATATTACTTACCTAATTTTTTTAAAAATCCAACTGGACTTTTGACCAAAAGACAACACATAATTCAGTGTTTACAGAAATGACATATCGCTGCACAGAATAATATGATGTGAAGAATAGGGAGACATAATGGTGAATATATATATATATATATATATATATATATATATATATATATATATATATATATACTACTGTTACATATCTCATATTCTCCGGAACATAGCACTTCCAATTTATCATATTAGCTCCATAAATCTGCATGGAGAACCTGAATAGTAAAATAAGCATATTAAGCATATGGTCTTTTAGAATAAAAGGACAGTAATTCAATTAGTAATTCTGCGAACTATGGAACTACACATAGCAATCAAGTTGCACCTATGGAGTTGCAACAGGGACATAACTCTGAATATGAAACTGGCTTATAGAGCTGTACTTGACTGAGAAAGAAGTCATGTGTGTTTTAGTTAGTTGAAATAATTAGCATGCAATCTTTACACTAATCTTACCTTCGTGGTGTAAAATTAGGGTCAAAAGTCTGACGTTAGGGTCAACCTAAATCTGAATTTAAGCTGTCACTAAACTGTATACACAATTTGGGGACTGCAAATGGGGTCACAATTTGGCCCCAAAATAGGCCCAGGAAAATCCCGGTATATGTACATACATCAATCAAAATAATATTTTTACTTCAATTCTATCCCACTTCTCCCATTTTTCTGACTAAAGTTTGAGCACACTGGAGATGAATTTTTCTGCTTAAGAAAGTCTGTCAGCCCAATTTATGGCAGGTCATAACTTTCAAAATATTTTTCATGGTCATACATACTTTTTGTTGAGTTTATAATTTTCCTTCACATCATTGTTATTCCAATTATTAAAACTGTACATGTATAAGAACTGATCTTTTCCAGTATCTGATAACAGATAATTAGCAACCAACTCATTTTAGATTCATTCTCTCCAAATTTACAGCTCTACGATATAGCAAGGTAAAATGTAACATTATGCTGTGATGACCAAGAAATTTCAAGCTGCTCAGTAAACATTGATTTTACAACATGATGACTACCTTAAGAGCTCATCATCCAAGGCTGCTTTCTAATTTGCGCAAACATTTGCAAAGAGTTTTGATTAAAAAATTATTTAAATGTTTTTCTGATATTAGTAACAGACAGTAGTATTTGATAGTAGATAAGCATCAATTGTATAGTTCACAGCAGAGAGGCATCTTTAATAAAAATGAAAAGATTGCATGCCACAATTGTTTCTGTTAAACTTACTCAAACTCTGCTTTGCTGGTATTTCATAAGGAGTTCTTAATTTGATACTATATTTTTAGTAATAATAGTTCCCATATTTCATGGTAGATCAGCATCATTTGTACAAATCTGAAAAACTAATTGCTTTTTGCAAAATTTAATCATATTCTGCTAAAACAGTTTTTGAAAACAAACGTCACTGAAAAGTTGTCTTTATATTATTAGTAATAGAAAAGCCAAATTTTATAGCAAATCATTCTTCACTGTAATGTGAAGATACCTTACACAGCGATCATTTCTGTCAAACTCGGTCAATTTGTTTTCAGTGGCTATTACGTAGACCTTATTTTGCTCTCTGAAGTAATAGTGGCTTTCTTCGTTGTAAATCATATGTAAATCAGAAAGGCCCTCAAGACCCGATATGGTTAAGGTGGTAGTGTGGATTTTGATAAGAAGCTGAATATATCAATTAGGGGTGCAAGATCAAGAATCGAAAATCCCCTCAGTTTCAGAACTAGGGGTCAGATTGAGTAGAAAATAAATCTTGGGTGTCAAAACTGTTGGTCAAAGAAAAAAATTTGGAGGCTTCTGATGCACAAATGAGGGTAAAGGAAAACACTGCACACTAAAAGTAGGTCCACACCCTAAGCTTGAAGATATTGATATGTGATTCAGAATTTGGTGGTATTTACTTTTCATGACACGACAGCTTCAACTGCATAAAGTTGAAAGACTTTGATGCCGCACAGATTCCTATTTAGTCTAAAATGGGTATAGCAATTTTCTACTAGTTCTTATTTGTAATGCAGCCATTACTGATAAGAGATTAGCATCAACTGCACAAAACTAAAAGGCCATAATGGTGGCTGGTACCATTTTAAAATTGGGTCAAAATTAATTAGATATTAGAAACAAAAGTGTACAAAACTCTTCATGTCAAACAGCATGGACATGAGGCAAGACTCGTGATGCTTGACTGATGCAGGGCCAACACATTACACCACATTCAATTTGAAAGTAGTTGGCAGGTTTGAAATAATTTCTCCTGCTTTACAGGCTATCTAGAATGCTCTGTGTCATAAAATTTCCATTTCTTACAAGAAACATAACATTTCCCTAGTTTCGTCCATTAAATGCATTGTACCATAAAACATTTCATGGCATTTTTGAAGGAAGTATGATAAATGTGAAAATGCCTAGCAGTTATTCCAGTCATACGTCATGTGCTCACAGAGTGAGGTGATGGAGTGAAGTCATTTGTTTATGAGCCAAAGAGACCTATCAATTGACTTGTCGTCACCATACAGTTTCGATACAGAATTTCAGCGACACCCATTAGCAGCATTTGAACCTGTCTCTATGGATTTAGTATGTACAACCGTGATGAAGAGTGCACCAAAGTCATGTGAACTTGATCCAATTCCAACATCATTGCTGCTTGAGTGCTTAGATTCAATATTTCCTTCACTAACTGATGTTATTAATACCTCTCTCTCATCTGGGGAATTCCCATCATTTTCCAAAACTGCCATTGTAAAACCTCTGCTGAAGAAACCAACTCTCAACCATAACAATTTAAAGAACTGCCACCCAGTTTCTAATCTCCCATTCAAGTCAAAAATCTTAGAAAAAGTTGTTCTATCCCAACCTGTATCTCATCTGAATTCAAACAAACAGTCTTTTTAGCAATGTACAGTCTGCATATCACCCTTGCCACAGTACTGAAATTACTCTTCTGAAAGCAGTAAATGACCTTTCTCTGCTTTGGATAGCAGAACGATTACTGTCCTCACTCTCCTTGACTTGTCTGCAGCATTTGACACAATAGACCATGATATATTGCTTCACCATCTCCAGCATGTATTTGGCATTCATGATACAACCTTACTTTGGTTCAAGTCCTACTTGGTCAACAGGACACAAACTGTGTCCGCAAATGGAATGCACTCCAGCCCAGTTAATCTATGTTGTGGTGTTCCACAGGGGTCTGTTCTTGGACCTGTTCTCTTCATTCTATACACTCAGCCACTCTCAAGTGTCATAGATCATCATCCAGTGTCTCACCAAATGTACACTGATGACACCCAAATATACAAATCTAGCCACCCAAATGAAGTTGATGCTACCATCCAAGGCATGGAGAGGCGCATTTCTGATGTGAAACCATGGATGATATGTAACAAGCTGCAGATGAATGATGATAAAACTGAAGCCATTCTGATTACAACACAAAGACTTTCTCATTCACATCCTTTACCTCAATAAATATCAGCAACACCAACATTAAATTCAGTCAGTATGAAACCTAGGTGTTACTTTCACATTGCACCAACATGTCACAAACACATGCAAGGCTGCACATCTTGAGCTGAGATGCATCAGCTCCATTCACAAATATCTTTCATTTGATGCCACTAAAATATTTGTGTGTTCCTTAGTACTTTCAAGACTGCACTATTGTAACTCAATTCTGTCTGGTTCATCTCAATATCTACTCTAGAAACTTCAAAAAGTTCAAAACACAGCTGTTCGGATCATCCTTTGAGTACCACGATCAGAGCACACCTCCCCCCTGCTCTGTACCCTACAATGGCTATCCATTCAATCCAGATTCAAACACAAAATTTGTTCTCTGTGCTAAGTTTCACTGACGGGCTCCAGTCCAACATACCTAACCGACCTCACCCATGTGTACACACCAGCAAGATACTTACAAAATTTATGGATGGCTTGTACTTGAGGTAAAAAGTAAGTAATTATGATTTGGGGGTTAAATGTCAAGGTGACTGAGTGAAAGAAGAAAAGTGGTTTCCTCACAATAACCTGAGTTGTCCAGCATCTACAATTAATCAATCTTTGTGAATGGCTTGCACTTGATCTTCCCTATTGATTTTGGGGTTATAGGTCAAGATCAGACTGAAAGAAGAAAAAAATGGTTTCTGCTCAATAACTTGTTCTCTACCATCTACATTTAACAAAATTTGTGTGTAGTTTGCACTTGGGATAAGGAAGAACCCATCAGTTGTGAGGTCAGTGCCAATGGTCACTGTAACAATGAATAAAAATGGTTTCTGCACAATAATTTGAGTTCTCCACCAAGTACACTTGCCAAACTTTTTTGATGGCTTTAAGTTGGGGTAATGAAGAACTCCATTGGTTTTGGGGTCAAAAGTCAAGTTCACTGTGATTGAAAAGAAGAAAAATGATTTCCATGCAATAACTTGAGTTCTGCATTGTCCATGGTTATCAGATTTTCTTGATGTCTAAAAGTACACTCGGGGTCAGAAAAAATCATTTCATTTTTTGGATCAAAAGGTCAGAGGTCACATCAATGTGAGTGAAAGAATCAGACCTGCCAACTGTCCCAATTTATCTGGGAACATCCAGACTCACATGGCCAAAAAAAAATTATACGGTACCCAAAAAACATATTTTTGCACACTCCATGTTCGAGGAGTAATTTTCGATCATTTTTTTGGTCAAATTATGTTTTTGGGTCAAATCCGGTGGTTAGATAGTCTTGATTTCCAGTATCAACAGCTGCGATTGTGATGTTGATTTGAAACATGTTGGATTTGCTCTGTATAATAGACACATTTTTTAATAAAAAGCAAAATTTGGACAAGGAACATTCACATAAGAAAAAATTTAAACATAAAGGCCACTACACAAAGGAATACACTGAGGAATTCCCATTCAGTCCAGTTCAAAAGACAATACTTATGTCATTCTCCACCTCAAAACTGCTCCGTGAAACCCTGTCTCTAATTAAGTTTTCTTTTTGTTGGCAGGTCTGAAGAATAAATTTAGTTTCTGCACAATAACGGTAGTTCAATATTACATACCTGTATCACAATTTGATAATGGCATGCAACTGGGGTATACAAGAAGCCTATTGATTTGGGGTTTTAAAAAGAAGGCCATTGTCACACAGTGACAAAAAAAATAATGTTTTCTGCACTGTAACATTAATTATACACCAGAAACCTGGACCAAACTTCTGGGAAGGCTTACACTTGGGGTAAGGAAGAAGCCCGCTGATTTGGGGTCCAGGCTGAGACTCACTTTGACTAATAGAAGAAAAGTGGTTTCAGCACATTTATCTACATAAAGGACTATTGAGCACAGGGCAGTCATGTAATGTACCGTTCACTGTAAAAAAAAATTCTCAGCTATTTACATAGAGGACTGTTGAGCACAGGGCAGTCATTTAATGTACCAGAGATGTTATTTTGTTTAAATTCATTTTCAAACTCTATGCTAATAATGGAGCAGTCAGTGTCTGTGATGGTTACAGAAGTGCTTTGCAGCTGTGACTGCTATACGACAGGGACTGGGACATGGTACATGTATGTCATTTACACTGTGATCATCAGAAATCAGACAGAGATGGGAATATTGCCATTGTGGCTGCCATAAGACAGGGAGTATAGTTGGCTCGTGTGTGTCAGTTACACTAACATCATCCTAAGTCAGGCACAGATGGGAGTATTGCAGATTCAGCAACCAAATTGAAACTAGCTCACTGTTGTGTAACTATAGTGTATGTATGCACATTGATCTGTTTATTTGATTACATTAGACATATGATTGACTCAGTCTAGAAATTGTTTGAACCTAATGGGAAATTGCTGGGAACATATTTTAAAGGTTTAGTTTTATTTGGATATTGTTTCATTATTCTGCATCGGATTTATGACAACAAAGTGGACAAGCGCTAACTGCATATTAGCTGGTGTCTTCCACTTTGATTGAAAAGTATGTTGTGTCTTTCAAAACTAATGTTCAAATGGCTTGCCTCCCCTTTTATTCAAAAAGGTAGATCAATAAAAAAAAAAAATTTTTGACAGTCAGATTTCTTCATATTTAGAGTAGTGAACCATCTTTATCAGTAATTACAATATAGAGCAATAGCATCAGCAGTACAAATGCACTGTTTTGAGCCAATATAACACTGAAAAGCACATGTTCACAATCTTGTATGGAAGAAAAAATCTGTTCCTGGCAAGAGACTGTTCCGAGTGGGGGGATGGGGGATTTGCCTTGCAAAGAAATACATTGCCATAATGTTGACTAAATATAAAATTAGATACTGGTCCAATCAATATGAATTTTGAACATGCAGATGTTCATTGTATAGATTTAACAATAAATAAATAATGATGGACTTTCTGAAGCTTCACCATGGATATACAAATTATTTAGAAGTAGAGAGGTAGTGTGGATCTTTTACACAGAACATTTTGCAATGTGACCCTGGCAGTGGGTAGAGGAAGTGAATAGGAGAGTGCCAAAAGAGGACACCTGATATGCATTTTGATCACTGTAATGTGCTACCAATATTATACAATATCTGTAGTTTGTTAAAGTTTAACTTGTGTGTTTAAAGTAAAACTACTGATTTTTCTTAGATAACTCTTTGATGCAGTTTTATGTCTTACATCTTTTTCTTTCTCTCTCTCGTGTTTCATATATTTTGAAGTGACTTTATTTCCATAAAGAAAATTTGGGTTGTAATATATTTTAGGTAGTTGTAAGATATACATTTGGAGTTAATAATGCCTGGTTCACTGACATTGAGAAACATAGCATGTACCAAGTCTTAAAATGATGAGTCTGCATTGAGTGACAGAATCAGGCTTTTTGAGGTTATCGTCCTAACTGGGAACAACCTCAATGGACAAGTGCGTGCTAGCTTCTAAATGAGCTGTCTGCATGACTGGCCAGCTTTGCTGACAATGGGAGTAAATAAATTCACAGCGTAATATGATTCTCTATAGAGATGATAATAGGGGAAATGGCATTCTGTGTGGTTGTGTGTGACGTTAGACCTTGCCCGACGTGTGAGTACATGTGTGTTAGATTGACTTGAGTGCACACATTCATATATTTTTTTGTTCAACTATTTCCCAATGGTGTTGTCAAGAGCCAGGGCCCAGGGATTTCCCCTCTGCTGGCTTGGTTTTTGAGGCCACCTCAATTTTAATGTCAGCAGTTGTGTCTCACAATGCTTTGATCCTCTAGGACCCCTTTTACATTCATCAGATCTGCTCCTTATTAGAATTTAATGACACTTCTGACTCACACATTTAAGATACATAAAGTTACACAACCTGTGAACTGTTTTTCATAAGAAGTTGTCTGAATTTGTGAACAGTGTTAAGACTAATCATACCCATGGTATCAGGTAAGGAAAATGGTGGGATTTTATAGGGAGTGTTATGCTATAGGGAAATGGTGAGATTTGATAGGGAGTGCTATGCTATAGGGAAATGCTGGGATTTGATGGAAGTGTTGTACTACAGGGAAATGGTGGGATTTGATAGGGATTGTTTACTACAGGGAAATGGTGAGGTTGGATAGGATGTGTTATACTTCAGTCAAATGGTGGGATTTGATAGGGAGTGATTTAATAGTGGAATATGGTGGGATTTTAGAGATAGCATTATTTATTCAACAGGAAAATGTGAAGATTTATTTTGCTTTAGAGGATTAGTTATTATGTAATTTTTGTAAGAAGAAATTTTTAAACCAGAACTTCTTTAATCATTTTCCATTTGCCTACTAGAAATGTCAGATGGCAGTGTTGGACTAGATAGTGTTGCTCAGAATCAAGAGAAGTTTGAGAGGGGAGAGCAGAGACCCAGTGAGGCAGAGGGAGGTGAGTCGGAGGGATTAGGGACCATGCCCAGGCAATAGCTACAACAATTGATGAAGATGAATTTCACTCCTTAGACTCTTCATATGCTACATGTATAGATGGTGTATGTGCAGTTTATTCATGTGCTGAATGTTTAGAAGGATTAGATTAAGCCCCCAACCTCATTTCCTCTAATGAATTAGCAATGGTGGCCTAGACTGTTTAGTTTCCTTGTACTGCTGGAAAGTGAGTATAATAGAAACATTAAGATATGTTAGTATGGATTGAAACTCCTACTTAACAGTCACAATTTATGTGCAGGAACATGGCCATGCCAAGTTCCTACCTACAAATTCTGCTGTCAAGGGGTTCATTTCCATATCCAACACCAACTCATACGATGACTATTGGAGAAAGTAGATTGTAGATAATTGCTGTGGATGTAACAATAGTTATACAAAGTCTTTAAATAAAAAGCATAAGAATTTCAATTCATAATTAAGAATTTTAAAAGTCAAGACCATTGTCACTGATAAAGGAAAATGGTTTCTGCAACATAACATTAGTTCTTCATCTCAGACCTGGCCCAAACTTTGTAGATGGCTTGCATTTGGGTAGTTAAGAGCTGACTGATTTAGAGGTCTAAAGGTAAATTGTCAAGGTATGTGACTGAAAGAATAACAATAGTTCAGCATAATGACATTAGGTCTAATCCAACATTATACATCATAGACCTAGACCAAACTTTGTGGATGACTTGTATTTAGGATAAAGAAGAAGCCTGTTGATCTTGGGGCAAAAAACATTTCAGGATCAATGTAATTGATAGAATAAAAATTGTTTCTGCACAAAACTTATTTTTTGACCTTGTAACCTAATCAAAATTTGTGGATGACTCGCATGTTAAGTAGGAAAAAGTTGGTTGGTTTTGGGCAGTGGTGGGCAACTTCTCTAGTCGGCGGGCCGGATATGGGAAAATGAAGTTCTTGGTGGGCCGGATTACTAAAAGAATAACTAACAGTCACTGTTACTGCGACGCAGTAAGAAAGTAGTAGGAGATTGCGGCCGGATGTGACCGCGGGCCAGTCAAAATCCCGTCGCGGGCTTGGTCAGGCCCGCGGGCCGTATGTTGCCCGTCCCTGGTTTTGGGCATCAAAGTTTGGTTGGTTTTGGGCATCAAAGTTAAGGTCATTGTGACTGAAAGAAGAAAAACTTGTTTTGCATAATAGCCTTTGTTCTTGACCTTGACCTAATTATGAATAGAGCTGTTAAGGTCCAGCTCATTGAGACTCATTTGTCTATAATCTCCAGAGTCAACCATGCTCTAATAGTATCTGTATCGAGGACTATTAAACATGTGGCTGGCATTTGATATTCCGTTAATAGTACTCTTGTTCTGAAATTTAATGTTAACAGGGAATTTAAATTTGTTATATAAAATGAGTTTAGGCTGTTATAACTATGCCTTGGATATTCATTTTAAAAGAAATCCCCAAGAGGAAAACATGTCAAACTTTTCAGCAATTTTAATGAATATCCATTGAGGCAAATGGTAGAATTATGATCCAAGTTAGTTAAAAATTGATGTGTGTGTGTCAAAGGTCCACTTATCAATGTATGTATGTATTAGTTTCTAATGGCATATCAGCACAATACTGGCTATATGATGCAATTTAAAAGCAATGTTACAAAATGTAAATGAAAAGAATTATGACAACTAAAATAATTTTGGAAGTTAAACCCATCCAAATAAACATAAACATGAAGTACTTGAAGATAAATTGCAAGTACTAAAGATGTTAACATCCTGTAAAAGGAAGAGATGCCAACCACTACCAATGTAAAAATGAAAAACCAACTTTAAAAATAGGAACTTTAACATAAAATAGGAATACCAAGTTTTGTTAAGCAATTTATTCTAAGTATGAGACCTTACTCATTCAAGTGTGTTTTGTTCATCGTGAGTGCCTTTTGACATGGTGCAGTCAGTTGAGACAAAGCTGCAAAGGTATTGTGCTTCTCCAGTGTTGATTCATTGCATCAGATCCCATTTTTTAGCTCCTGGAATACACATAAATTTTTTAAAATTCATCTTATATTGTAATTCTCACTGCTTGCCTTTCATTTTTACATCTTACTTGAACTTTCTCAGGTTGAAGGCACTAAACGACACGATTTCAGATGAGTCAGTCTTTCAGTGATCCAGATTCATCAGTGTTTGAGTTATGGTTTGACTTCATAAACTTATATATGATCTGAAGAAAAAAATCATTATCTGACACTGTAATTGTGTAATTTTAGGTTAAAAATGGGAATGAATCTGACAAAATCAGAATGGCTGACAGCTCTTTAAAGGTGTTTAAAATAGGACGTAAAATGTATAAAACCCTTACAATATAGTCCACTGGTCAGCATCTGGTGATATTAAGAATCATGATGTGGCAGCTAGAAGATGACATCACCACTTTTTATTTATAGGTTCTGTGATTTTACTATAATTGTTCATGGTGATAACAATTTTTGTAGATGTCATGGTTGCCTAAAACCAGATTTAGGGTTCACATGAAAAATGTTCCACTTTATCAGATCGCAGGAGCAAACAGCACATCCACAAATTTGTATATAATTTGAAAGAAATTTTCACAAAACTGCAAATATTGATTCCTACAAAAATAAATTAACTTATCGTATATGCCTTGTTTTCCATTATAAACATTTGGTGCATGTAATTTGATTTGCTGCATAATTCCTTTTTCATTAAATAGGAGACTGCTGGTCTCTGCTTAATGTAGCCATGTTTACATGTGACAAGAATGATTGTAGCCTTTAAAAACAACATACAAACTTTAAATATATGACATACAAATTCAGGCTTAGTTGATTGCACTGGTCCAGAAAAGAATGCAGATATGGTAACAAATATTTTAAAAAAATTACTGGAGACACTGCCTTAAATGCAAATCTGACTTTGGCTTTATTAATATAAACTCACCACAATAAAATGAAGGTAAATGTCCATCATAAGTGAATCTGAGGCCAAGCAGTATATTGAAGGATAGTTCAGAATATCCCAAATAGTGAATTTCAATGGCTGACCTGAAGTAGATAATGACTGCTGACAGTTGTCCCAGATATGTGTACTGTTAAAAATAACCATATCCTTTTTTTTAATTAATTTGTACTCCCTAACTTGCCTTAAGTAGCAACTCCATTTTTGTTATTATTTGCCATCTGTTTTCAATATTAATGGCAACCAAATTAGGCTTGGTGATCCAAAATTTTAAATGGCCCTTAACTTTTTTCTCACCATGTGGCAGGGTTGACAAATACTTCACGTACTGTAGAAAGGGTATCAGAAAATGGTTCCTGTGTCTGAGGGCTTTCTTGCAGAGATTTGTCATTTGCTGTAATTTTATCCTTTCAGTTCTGTTGTTTTCAAGTTCAGCATTTTTTCTATTGCTAGCAATAGCAAGTGGTTTGAAGTTGCACAACAGGGGTCATGCAGGTGGTTTTCACTTGAACTGTATTTTCTTCCTTCTTAGTATGATGAGTATTTTCAATTAAAATTGATAATTATTTTTTTAAATGCCTTCAAAGCACACAATCTTTATTTTCAGAGTAACTCTTAGCAATTACTGTTTTTAATATGAAAGTTTATGTATTGAGAATTGGGAAGATGTCTCAACGTAACACCTTTGCACCTCACTATAACACAAATTTGTACCTAAAAAACATATATTACAATTATCACGAAACAGATATTTTTATCATGTCAACAGTTTGCTCAGGAAAACAACAAAATTCTTTGACTTTTCAAATTGTCTGTTTCCTTTCCAGACTATGGAGAGTTGGAAGAGGAAAACAAAAGGCTGAAAGAGCAGAAAACATGTAAAATCAGCAAGGAGAATCCAAATAGTGATTTTTGTTCCATATGTGTATTAAGTCTTTTGTGAACCGTGTACATCTGCTATTCAGAAATGTCAAATATGTCGAAAACATATTCAGCAGACTGTCAAAACGTTTCACTAAAGATAGTAACTCAGTGATAATCTTCAGTAAAAGGCAAAAACTGTATTATGTATGTAATGAAAAACCAGATTTTAATTTCCCATCTCAATCATGTTTGTCAATTTGGCCCCTCTGTCATAAAATTCCAGAACTTACTCAGAAATATTCTGACAAATTAAAAGTCTGCATTTGTAAATTTAAAGTAAAACTTACATATATTACTCAAAATATTCACTCAAACAATCTTCATTTTGTATATTTTGAGTTAGATATGCCAGTCTGGATTAGCATTTATTACTCAAAACAATTTATAAAGTTTTATGATCTAAGGGACAGATAAGTTTCAATTGTGCAAAAGTTGAGATCCATGCAAAAACATAGATACAGTGGTCCCCCTTTTAATAAGGCCACCTCTGTTGCAACAGGGAAGTGGCCTTATAAGGAGGGTGGCCTTTCTAGAGATGGATCACAAATGTGAATAGTAAATACACAGGATGAATGTCACAGCTACATTTAATTCTGAAACATTTAATATTTTCATTTAGAAGTCACATGCATGTTGTGAAACCAATGTGAAACAAACTGTTAAATCATTTTTAAAAGAATGTTATGAATAAATATCAATATAGTTTTAAAACTGTCTTTATAATAATATTACAGATCACATCATCTGTCACCAGTAGACACTTCAACAGAATACAGATGTTCCTAAGAATTCTTAGACTTTAAAGATTTATCCACTGTCATTTGTCCCATGCTTTCCACAGCTTTTCTTTTGGATTTTATAAGAATGTCTTGTTTTTGTAATGATGTCCACAAGTTCAACATTGTTTGTAGCAAGGCCATAATTCATCAATTCTGTGGAATGTAACCATGCAGTCTGCAGTGTAATGCACTGTTTGGCTGTGTTTTGATTGTCACATGTTGTGTCACTCTCACGGTCACTTTCCTTATCCTGGCATGTTTTACTGGAATTTCTAGCACTAACATTAACTTCTGGATTCCCTATTATCACTAATCGTGTTCTCTCTAGCTAATGCATCATCACACTGCATATAATCCTTAAAGGTTGTTCCAGGTAATATAAGGGGAAGATAGTCCTCTTCATTCCAGTTTTCCTCCTCTGCCTCTAGTACACCTGAAACCTCTTGGAAAAAGCCACATTTCTGAAAGCGCTTTTGAATTGTCTCGGCTGTCATGACATCACATGCTGATGTCAGCCATTGGATAGCATCCAGCAGAGTCACCTTTGTGCTATCTCCTATGCAACTGATATATCATCATCAGGAACAAAACATGTCTCAGCAGCTTTTTCCTGTAGTTCACTTTGTCTGGATTATCCCTGCAACCAGGGGCTGAAGTTTTTAAGTTGTATTTGGGGGAAAGTATGAATGCTTGATATTTGACAAATCCAGTTTTGGGTGTGAAGCATAGTTATCAAGGAAAAGCAGGATCTTTCTGTTCTGCACTTTCATTTGCTGATTTAGTTTTTTGATCCAGGACTCAAATATCTGTCCTATCATCCATGCTTCTCAGTTTACATCATATGTAACTCTCAAATTTGTGTCTATATCCCATAAAGCACCTTGGATTTTGTGATTTTCCAATTACCAGTGGCCTCAGTTTCTCACCATAATAACTGGCACAGAGTAAAACTGTAAATCTCTCCTTTGCTTTTTTCCCAACTTTACACGTGTCCCCTTTTTGTACCAGCGACTTTGTTGGCAAAATTTAAAAAAAACAAACCAGTCTCATCACAATTAAAAATATCCTTACTACCATATCTCCTGCATATATCATTCAGTCTTTTACTCCAATCCTCGACAACTTCATTATCGACCTCAGCTGATTCCCCACTAAGGACAGAATACTTAATATTGTGTCGGACTTGAAATCTGCAGCCATCCATTACTTGCGGTAAAGTTGTCATATCCCATTTCAGCTGACAAAATTGTTGCCTTTTCTAGGATCATTCAACTGGTGAGTGGAATGTTCTTAGCATGCTCAGTGCAAAACCATTCAAAAACCTTGTCATTCAAATCAGAGCACAAACATTTCCTGGCTCTAAAAATAAAAAAAAAATATTCCTTTCTCTTTCCATTCCATCTTCCCATTTCCAGAGAATTGTTTCCTTATCTTTAACAATATTGTTTATTTGAGTCTTTCTGACATCAAATTTTTCTGCAAGGATCCTCGAACTTTCCCCTTTTTCATTCAAATTACTTTTACTTTATATTCTAAACTGAGAATTTTTCTTTTCCTCAATGACATGTTGATCTCTTCCCAGTAACTTATTCCTATGTTGCCAACTACAAGACTGATAAAACAATTTTTTTGCATTTAAACACAATGCCATGTGTTTTTAAAGGAAGTGATTCACTGGTTGCAGCCTGGTACCCTACTGTGTTTACATTTCTTTACACTAAGTAAGAGAAGCCAAAACAGCTATGATACCATATTAGCATCACACAGATTTGATCAGAACAATAGCACCTCTGAACAATAGCACCTCGCGGTACCGCTCTGGTGGCCTAGTGGTTAGAGCATGGGTTCGAACCCTGGCCGAGTCATAACAAAGACCTTATAAAAATGGTACTGCCAGCTGCCTCGAAAGGCGCTCAGCATTAAGAAATTAGTGTAAAGAATGGTCAGCCTGGTATCAGGAATTGTGACTGGGTGGGACATCATGCTACATGTCTGAGGCATAATGCTCCAGTGCTAGACATCACTATAAACTGTCACACTGCAGACATCATAGTGATATGCCTGAACTGTTTTTAAAGCTATGTTAAAAATCCAAATCACACACACACTCCTCACTGCCATTAGTTTTTGTAATCTTGACAATTATTGTCAGTAATAATAGCCACCAATTACCAAAGTGAACAAGCTCAGCATCTAAGGGAAGCCATAAAGGCTATCAAACCATTTTCCCACTGACTTGTGCACATCAATACTGCACTTCTCAGCTGTTGCTACTGTTACAATAATTATAATCTTAATTATTATCAACAGCAATTAGCAGAGTGACTAAATCGGACATCTCATGATCACACATCAGTAAGGCTAATCAATTACTCCCCTTTTTGTATGGATTAAAATTTGAGTCTTTCTCTTCTTTGTGGAATAAATTTGGCCTCTCGTGAGGGGTATATAATATGATATTAACCTTAGTGGTACATGTACTTTAGCCAACACTTCTTTCAGTAATGAAAACCTAACATCGGGAAACAGACATCGGATTACTTAACACACCATATGAATTAAATACTGGTTCTGGACACATATTTAAAAAAATGTGGCCACTTGTGAAGGGTAAATTTGACATTTTTGCACTAATATGCTGGCCACTGGTCATGTTAGAGGGGTGGACTTTCTTGAGAGGTACTTTTGAACACAAACTCATTGATGCCAATGGATTCTGACCATATAGAGCAAGTGTCCACTAGTCAGGGGCTCTGTTCAAGTGGGAACCACCATACATACATACATACATACATAAATACATACACTAAATTATCGCAGAAAGTGTACAGAATAAATATAAGAAAGAAATACGAGTCACAACACAGGTATGTTACAGCAAGCACTTTCATTTCATACATCAAACATAAGGCTTTCTTTGACATAGCATTTAAAATGAGACTTTAATGATGTTTTTATTAAGTTTCATATTATATCATCTAAACAGTTAACATATCGATCTGTGGATATAATAGGGGCAGCATTAGACTAGAGGGACCAGTATATTGAGACCAATGAGTAACAAGTTTCAGTATACAAGGAAAAAAAATAATGAAAACTTTTGAAAACTATGATTCTGTTTACTTGTGACAAATTTACTTTTTAGTAATAATGTAAATAGGCACATGGAACTGTATGTACTCATTATTATGTTGAGAAATTGATGTCTTGATATTTAATATTTATCAGTGCACAACATTGTCCACTGTTAGAGATAACTTCAACAACTTAATAGAATGAACTATGCAACATGTACAGAATTATTATGCTATAACTTTGCCAATATTTTGCTCCATTTTGATTCCAATTTTCTCCATATAGGCACAAAGTAAGTGTACATTATGAGTCAAAATTGAGTCAGAGAGTAAAGGGGGAATTGAATGTGTAAAGATGAAGTTGAATGTGTAATGATGGAATGAAGATGGAGTTGAATATCTAAAATGGAGTTGAATGTGTAAAGTGGGGGTTAAATGTCAAAAAATGGAGTTCATGTGTAAAAATGGGAGTTGAATGTGTAAGGATGGAGTTGAATGTGTAAAAATGGAGTTGATGTATGAAAAATGGAGTTGAATGTGTAGGGATGTGGTTGAATGTATAAGATGGAGTTGAATGTGTAGGGATGTGGTTGAATGTGTAAGGATAGTTAAATGTGTCAAAATGGAACTAACAATCTTAGATTTTGTACAACTACTAATTAGTATACAGCATAGTAGATAGATCATTTCCTAAATACATGTGGCACTTTAGCATTGTCAGGAACAAAAAATACTGATGCATGCTAGACTTAAGTAATTGTAACATAAAAACATAAAAACAGGAGAGTTTCCATAGACTGTTACAGCAACCAGGACAAAACTAAGGTCAGTTTCAGTAGACACCTTGAATGTCACAGCAAGCAGACTATATCTGCTGTTTGTAGCAAAATATCTGAAGATCAAAAAACCTTGTGGAATAAATCAAAATTGAGGTGTTTTTTATTTATAGAGATTCTTTGTTTTCATCCAGAAAATATTAGTTATGTCCACTTGTACATATATGTAAGTACATATACATGTTAATTATTGCTTGCATTAATTTCATGGCATATAATTTACATTTTTCTTTTGAAATGTATGATGTTCTTTGTTTGAATTGAGTTGGATATTAAATATAAAATGCTTGATATGTTTTATGGCCTTGGAATATTATTAAGGTCCATTGTCTGGTCATCTTCTCTTAAAGTTTTTGATTTGATGTGGTTCATTTGAGTGTTATGACATTTGAACAGATTTTGGACCAGAAAAGTAATTCATGTTTTAGGAAGATTTTGTTTTACTGAGGTTTCAGTTTTTAAAAGTTTCACTGTAGAGAGTTAACACAAGACATTATCTACCTGTAAGGTAGACGACTATTCAGATTTTTGTTATACCCAGAAATTCTTCTTACTGGAATGAGTTACAGATTTGTGTAGTTAATTTTTAAAAAATAATAAAGAATAATAAAAGAGTGAGAGAAAATGCTTTTGTAATTAAGAAGGACTTAATTTAGATATGATGAAAGACTTAATTTCAGATAGTCATGATGAAGTGCTTTTGCTAATAGTGATTGTATCTTCTGTTTTCTTCATAACAGTTTTTGTTTGTGAAGATTTCTAACATACATGACATTTATTTACACATTAGGTATTATAAAATTGTAAAGATCGGTTTCTGACTAATGGTTCTCTGTGATGCATATAAATATTACTGTTGTGCTGGATCAAGAAGCAAAACAATTGCGGCACAATATAGGGTTAACCTATTTAAACGCACTTGGGGGAGGGTGAATTCACTTTTTTTTAAAACAAAACAAAACAACAAATGTCTGGAGGATGTTTGATCTAAACCTTTTTCTTTCTGAGTTCTGTATATGTGGTTTTCTTAAGATGGTACCTTAACCAAAGGTAGTGTTTATCTCTCATCAAGTTGATTTACATGGAATCTGTTTGGGGATTCAGATTAACAGTCAACTACTGGTTTCAGACCACAATTATTTTCCTTCTGTTTAACAGTTCGCAACTTTTACAATAACTGATAGACCTTTAGCACATTTTGCCACATGTTAGCCCACTCTGAAATGAAACAAGTTCAAAGATAACTAATTTGTCCAATAATAATTTATTGGAACAGTTAAATTTTGCCTTTAAAATTGATTAGTATTGGATATATTCAATACTGTATATAATTATATTACTCTTCCTCTACACTATTGTATAAGGTTGCATCCATACATAGCTGTAAATTACTTTACAGTTCAGTGTTAAATAAGGTTTGTATTGCTAGTGTTACATGACAAGGGCTCGTACTCAGTAACAAAGAAGAGTGAAAGCCAACAAGCTTTGTATATTTTAACAAAATAATTTATTTCCCTAAAAAACAATGTAAAAATTGGTAAATAGGACTTACAGTTTGTGAATATAATCCAAAATTTGATCCTAAGAATGAAAACACAAGTCCTATCACTAAATAGTTCTATTAGAATCCAGGTTCGAATCTCGACG